>PYFS01004448.1:0-163753 GCA_003671545.1 Ophiognomonia clavigignenti-juglandacearum | reverse complement strand
ATTTTGTTTTTTTTGGGGGCCCCCCCCCTTTTTTTCCCCCCCCCCCCCCCCCCCCCCCCCCCCCCCCTTCCCCCCCCCCCCCCCCCCCCCCCCCCCCCCTCTTCCCCCCCCCCCCCCCCCCCCCCCCCTCCATCGATCTACCCCCCAAACTAACCCTCCGTCTGTCCGTCCCCAGCTGCGTCCTCTGCGCCATCTTCCGCGTAATCTACCTCTCCTCCGTCGCCCTCTCGACCAACGTGACCGGCACCATGCCCACCACCGTCTTTCTCTTCGTCCTCGAGCCCAGCCTCGCCATCCTCTGCGTCAGCATCCCCATGCTGCGCCCGCTGTTCCGCAAGCTCTACCGCTCCATGCGCTTCGGCGGCTCCCGGCTCGTCGACGACGACGACGACAGCAGCAACCGCGCCGCCGCCCACGACGGCGACGCGGTCGGCCGCTTTCCGCACCGCGCCCCGCCGCCGCCGCGGCCAGGACGGGGGCTGACGACCGCGGGGTCCAGGGGCACCACCACGCGGGTGGCGAAGGCGACGGAGGACTGGGAGATGGAGGACTGCGAGACGCGGGAGAGCTCGCATGGGGTGGCGGTGGGCAGGGGGGAGAAGCCGCGGGGTTTGACGGTCTCGTCTGGGATTGGGGTGCAGACGACGTGGACGGTGACGAGGGAGTAGAGTTCCCAGATGGCCTGCGGATGGATCATATGCAACGCAGACACTATGCCGCTGACCCGTCTGTACTCGTGGATATATCTGTACCCCTGCCGAAACACCTCAGCACTCAGTGCGTGTATCTCCCAGTATGCACGTCCTGCTCTGCGCAACGCCGGTATATGAAAACAAAACCGCCAGGAATGTTCGAAAATGCACGCAAAAAGCAACCCATAGCCCGGCTTGTACCACCATGCTCAACGAGGTATTATGTAGGACCACTCATCATCCAGCCAGAACCGCCTCTTCCCCAACCGAGCCAGCATCAGTTCCAAGCTCCACCTTCCCCGTGTCCTCAACCCTCCCAATCAACCCATTCACCACTCCACGAAACCCATCTCCAAGCATGTCCATCACCCCCCTCACATCCGGCGCGCTCGGTACCCCTTGATTCTCCTGCTCTGCGATCGCGCCCGCATCCCAACCGCCCTTCTCTCCCTCCGCGCTCGTCTTCCCCTGCGACTTAAGCCCCTTGATGTCCCTCCCAGTCCTCAAATCTCCTTTCGCTGTAGCCGACGTAATAGTCGTCGCATCCAGCAGCGCGTCCCACCGCATCAGATACACCCCTGGGCCGGACATACTAGGTCCGTCCGCGGAGCCCCGTGGTGAGGGAGACTTGCTTCGCTTGTCGCCGTTCTTGGTGTCGTTGTCGGCGGTGGAGGCGTCTCTGACAAGTTGGTCTAGCACGCGCTGCATGCGCAGCTGAGAGAGCGAGTCCAGCTTCGCGAGGTAGGCCGCGTGTTCGTCGAGGGTGCCGAGGAGGCTGCTTTGCTTGTTCGCTGGGAGCTGAGCATACAGCGCCTCCAGCTTCGCGTCAAATCCACTGCTACCGCCCACAGCGTCGCTGGGCAGGTCCTGCTGTTGGCGGAACTCGCGCAGCACGCGATTCGCCCATGTCTGGAACAGGGTGCGGAGACTCGTGCAATCCTTGGCGAATTGATGCACATAATTAAACAGCAGGCCCTTGTTCCTCCGCAGCAGCGCGACATAGTCCTCCACAGACGGCGGTCTGATGTCACTGTCCTTGCCCTTTTTCGCGCTCCCGGTCTTCCACCCACTAACGCCCTTTACCTTCCGCGGCTTGCTCGTCTCGAGAAAATCAGCCAGGAACGTTTCTACGCTCGACACGTGCTCGCGCAAATCGAGTGTCTCATGCAGTGCGCGGATCATGGGCTCGTATGCGCCCACGGCGCCACGGACGGCGGCGGTCAGGTGGTCAGGTTGGGACTTGCAAAGCACGCGGGTGATTTCGTCGCGGTCGCGGGCGGAGAGAGCGGCCGAGAGCCAGGTGAGGCACTGGATGTGCTGGGTTGGAGTAAGGGATTTGGTAAGTTCTGGATCGCTGGCGTCGAGGATAGCGGCAATGATGGATTGGTGGTTGGTGGTGCTAATTTCGCGTAGGGCGTCTTGAGCTGGACGGGGAAGGGTGGTGTAGTTTTTGAGGGCGGCGAGGTGTGCTTTCGGAGGGCGATTAGTGGAGGACTCGGTCGTGGTGGCTTGTTTACGGAATTCGCTGGCGTCCCAGCTGAGGACCAGGGCAACGATCCTGCGCGAATGTCAGTGTCGGTGGAACGTCTTGCCAGCTGGCACGTCTCACGGCGGGCCGTTTCATGCTGCGGATGGTCAGGAAGACATGTCATATACCTTTGCAGTAAGTTCATGCCGTCGTCCGCGCCATTCGTGATTCCGAACCAATTCGTCACCGCACCCACGCCCATCTTAGCCAAGAATACACGGATCATCCCATTTAGCATCGTTGCCGCGTTCCCTATGCGCAGGGTTTGACGAACCATTGAAAAGGGCACGAGCTTGTACACATTATCGACCAGCTTGAGCAGATACTGCCCTTCCGGAGACTGCACAATGACGTGATGTACGAGGGAAGCAATATGCAATATAGCGTAGTCCACTGCCGCCGCCACCGCGGGTGAATGGCCCTCAAAATCCGTTGTAGCTTCGCAGTGGTCAAAGAGCTCATCCGCGAGAGTCCCATGGACCAGCTCGTGAATACACTCATTCCACGCCCTTGCCAGCTCAGAAGCCTGCGTTGTGTCGTATTTGGCCTGCTTGAGGTCTATCCTCTCGCCCCTGGGCACACCTGCCAACAGCCCCCGTGTCAGAGCCTCATGAATCACCGACGCTCCGGTCGCCAGGGTTTTTCTAGTACCCAAGGTGCCTTTGTCATGGGATTCCGAGAGGTTTGCGTCGGCGAGGTTGAGCATGATGCCCTGGAAGTTAGTGCGCCAGAAATCCGCCGGCAGATCGCTCATGCCGGGAACAGTGACGATACATTTTGTGAGAAGCAGCTGCAGAAGCGGAGAGGATGAGGCAGGTGCGTAGGTTGGTAGTTCGTTACGCTGCGGAGTCTCGGCTGATGTGAAAGGGTAGCCGTACTCCCGAATGGCGTGGGTGTGCTTGAAGTTTTCTGCTTCACGGTAGGTCTCATTGTGGTTGAGAATGTCGAATAAAGCATTGAGCTGTGCTGGCGTGAGAGGTGGGGGCTTGTCTGGGGCCATGGTGAATAGTGAGGGTGAGATTGTGGGGTAAGGTCTGATTATGGATATGTTGTAGTGTTTTCGGAAGAGGAAGGCCTTGTGCGGGAAGAAGAAGTCGTCCTCTGAGATACGGATAGAAAAAGTGCTGAGATGAAGTCGCCCCTATAAAGTGGCGTAGTTCCTCTGATGCCGGCGATGAGGTCTCTGACGTCCGTCACAGCCACGCAACTTATGAATGGCCCTAGTGGAGGCTGCAGTGTGACTGTGGCGACTGATGAGATGGTCCACACAGATAGGGGACAGTTAGGAAACTCTCACGCCAGCAGACGTAGATTTGCGAAACGGAGGATGGCAATATTGCAGCTGAGTGGAAAGAAGAAGTGATGAAATATGTGCGCTAGTCGCACGAAGGACCGTGAATCAGCAGTCTGAGGAAATGGTAAAGTGGTGTGGGAAAAGGCCATATATTTGGATATGTACCGGCGAAGGAGAAGTTTGCGCAGTGAGCACGACAAAGATGTGACTGAAAATAAAGGAACCAAGACCGTGACGAGCGTGCAGCAAGCAAAGCTCTCTAGAGTGAGATATAGACAAGTGCTGGAAATAGAAAGCTTCCTAGGGCGTAAATTGTAGACTGACGAGATCAGACGGAGGAGTGCAGGCCGTTCCGTCGAATGGCCGTGGCGAAACCTGTCCCGAAGAGGAAATAACCAGCGATCAAGGGAACGAGTCCTCGGCGCTGCTAGGGCCTTTGCTGTGCAAGGCGAGCTCAAAATACCCCAAGATAGAAATCTTTTTGCCTTTTCATCTGTGGTCTTCTGATGCAGTATCAATCGGCTGCTGCCATCGAGGCTGACGTCAAGTTTGATTCCGTCCTGTTTATGTGGCTTCTCGCGGGCGTGTTGCCCCAGCGGGCTTGGAGCAAGGACGTTGGATAAACAGCGAGTGCTAAAAAAGAGACAGCCTTGAGATGATTCAATCCGATTAGTAGACAATGGCCTTTTGTCCCACAATATTTGTTGACAATCTTTCCGGAGGGTGCAGTGCAGGTTGTGTTGTGTTGCTGGTGAGCATTCATCGAAGTCACTCCTCTTGACAGAATGACGAAGTCCCTGGAGTTGCGACGGACAGGGATCTCTGATCGAAACTGGGGAAAGCATATGAGGCCCTTGTCCTTGTGCAGAGTGGTGGCTTTAGCTTAGTCAGGCCTAGCTTCTACAGGGGTCCACGATCTTGCCTGCCGCACCTGAGCTTGTAACACCAACTCTTTTCGGCTGGAGCATTTCAGGCTCAGCGACGCGCTCGACCACAACGAACGAACAATCGCCCACCAGTGACCAGCTCGTCACTCCCGAGCACGAATATTGTCCCCCGCGTTCAATCACAGCCGATTCATCGTCAGCTTCACCGTCAAGATGGGCAAGAAAAAGCGCAGCCACCCAAACATCGACGAGCTCCTCAGCCGTCCGTGGTGTTACTACTGTGAGCCTGGCTTCCCTCAGCCCCACCGCCGACGCGCGCAAACATGACAAGCTGACCAGTGACCGTCACCACCAGGCGAGCGTGACTTTGAGGATCTCAAGTTGCTTATCTCTCATCAAAAGGCAAAGCATTTCAAGTGCGACCGATGTGGCCGCCGACTCAACACCGCCGGAGGTCAGTATCCCCAATTCACACCTTTCCATCAATCACCGCTGACAAGATTTCCGTCCAATCCAGGTCTCTCCGTGCACATGAACCAGGTCCACAAAGAAACCCTCTCCCACGTCGAAAATGCCTTGCCCAACCGTCAAGGCCTCGATGTCGAGATCTTCGGTGTCGAAGGAATGCCCGAAGACATCCGTAAGCAACACGAGGAGCGCATCATCAAGAACTTCTTCGATGCCCAGAAGGAGCGCTTCGAAGCCACCGGCAACCCTCCTCCTGGAGAGGCCCGTCCACAAAAGAAGATCAGGATGGACACCCCGGAAGATCTTAAGAAACGCTTCGCCGAGTTCAGGGCCAAAAAGGCCGCCGCAAAGGCCGCTGGCATCCCATTCACCGGCGTCCAGAGTTCAGCCCTGCCCGCCAATGTTCAGAGCCCTGCCCAGGCTGGCAGCCCAGGCACATTCGTGAGTGTTGTGTCACCTTCGTCTGCTTTTCACGCAACGCTGACCATGATGCAGCAACCCCCCTTCAACCCTCCTCAGCCATACGGGCAGCCCGGGCAGCCCGGTTTTCCCAACTTCCCCCCCGCTGGCGTTCCTCCTCCAGCCGCATACAATCCATACCCAGCCGCCTCCGCCCTGCCTGCCCGACCACCCACTCTCCCGACCGCCCCGAACCTGCCTCAACGTCCTGGCTACCCCTACCCTGGCCAAGCACCACCAGGCTACCCAGGTGGCGCTCCACCACCGGGCAGCGAGGCGGCTGCCGGTGCCTCAAGGCAAGGTGACGATATCGACGAGCTCATTCGCATGGCCGAGGCGGGCATTAAGCCCGCCAATACGCCAACCACGGCCGCCCATCCAGAGGCTGGCGAGAAGAAGTCGAAGAAGGAGAAGGGCCGCATGGTATACGGCGACACCGAGTTCAGTCCCGAGGAGAAGATGGCCTTGCTTCCACGATACCAGTGGTCGCCATCTGCATGAAACGACAGAGTGCAACGAATATGATGGCAAAGATGGACAAGGTAGGAATGGGTAATGGTTGGTGGCTTCGCTTCCACGTTTAGCAGATGTTTCCGCGCATTAGCACATCGCGCGGATATGCTTCAGGGGTTCGAATAATTCAATTCGGGATCATTGCACTTTTCGATCCAGAGTTGAGTTCTACGTTCGTCCCACGTCGTTGTCGTTGTCGTCCCTGCTCCCTCACTTCTGGTTTAGGGCTCGATGACTGTGCCCGGCACCCGTGTCTCCGCCCCCCTCTTTGTATTGCAGCTCGCTGGACTTCGTGACAGTGACATGTGTTGAGAGGTGATCGCCAAGTCGGGATTCACATTCCGCGTCCGGTTCCAGGTAGGACCACACGATGTCATCGCTCGGGTGGTATACCAGTGAGCTCCCCAGGCTTGTCCAGGCGGAAGGCCAGATGTCTCCGCGTTGCTCGATTCAGTTGGTCACCACCCTGCAGCGGATAGTACTTCTGCCGGCATGAACTGGTAAGTATAGACTAGGGCCGCATGCATGACACGATCTCTCCAGGTGACGAAGCAATGAGGGCGCCAGAGAAGAACACCAGCAGAGATGGCATCGCGGTTCAGTAAAAAGTGTGTTAGCATGCTGCACCAACATAGCCACCCGGGCCTCACTAACTGAACTGTGGGCAAATATATTCTCCATGCTACACAAGAAACCTGGAACTGGGCCTCCTAATGACTTACAGATCACCACATATTCACAATTGATTTACGCCCAAACGTGAGGATATGGCAAATCGACATCGACCGTGAAGCCACTTGAGCAGTGCCCCCACCATGACTGCTTACCTAAGCAAACGATCCACTCGCAGACGACATCCCATCCATCGCCGGACCAACGACACCATTTACGGGAAGTGCTCCTCCACTGTTGACATGACTACATCAAGACACATGCAGGAGACTTGATGTCTGGGTACCGCCAATTTTCCAAGTCCATCTATGGAATGTGCTCTTGATCAAATGCAAATGTCCCGGGCTCGCTACCAAGTCTCATGGCCATCGACGAGATATGATCATCACACTGCTCGGTTCATCCCAGAAATGTCGGCGTGAGCGAGACGAATGTCCGTAAGCCGTACACTTAAGAAATGTCACACCTATGATGGTGGTCCAGGTTCTCCGCCAGCGCTGATCAAATATTCCCGAGATGCCATGCACGCGTCACAACTGGGGAAGAGGGTGAAGCGGAGAAATCAGAATGGAACAGGAAGACCTGAAAGAGGAATGCCTTGGTTCACTTTTACTGGAGATGGGGAATTTGATGGGGCCGGGGATCTCTACTCCGACCGTCACGTGCTTGTAGCTGATGCTGCCTGCTTCCCGTCCTCTAGGGCTATTTTGACCAGAGATTCCTGTGCTGCCGAGATTGCGGTATCAAGATGCCCTTTCTCACTCCAGCTTTCACGGGCACTGGACCCATGTGATTTCAGCAGCTTGCCATATGATAATTTCTCCCTTTAACCTTTCTGGTCTTCATTCCCCTCTCCGTTGTTTCCTCTCTTCTCCTTCTTGTCTCCTCTTTTTCGTCCTTTTTCTGTTTTCCCTTTTTTTCCAGTCCGTCACTCACCCGTCGTCGTCCTTGCCGTCTGTATCCTCGTCGAAACTGTCCTCACTGCCACTCTCAGCTTGATCATCACCGTGATATTGCCACTCAGCATCGCCTCCTGAGTCTGGTGGAGGGGGAAACAGGGGGTTCTGATTCGTCTGACCGGTGATGTAGTCTGTCAATGCTACCCCCTGCTGATAGTCCTCTAGGTTCATCCAGTGAACTGGCGCAGTGCTCCATTTGCCATAAGGGCAAATGAGCTGCGACGACGCGTCAGCCTTAGCCCGCAACAGTTTGATGAGATCAAACCAAGAATCATCACCCAGGAAAGTGACATCGTAAAGTTTGATAGTGATCCCGTCCGCAAGTCGGGCCAGGAAGGCGACAAGGTCGGAGCATCGAACGGAGAGATTTATCAGCTCAAGAACTTTGATCTTGGAGCTCGCGACATTTGCAAAAGATTCAACGTTTTCAGTGCTCATTGTCGTGCCAAGTTGTGCACACCCGTCCAGACCAAGGTACTGAAGAGTGGGAGATCCCATGCAAGCCTGAGCCAGATCGCGGATCGCGGATCTCTGAGTGTTCGGTAGAACCGACCGGTGAGGGGCCCAAGCAACGTCTCGAATTGCAAGAGAGGTCAGTCCCTGAGAGGCCAATCGCAATCCATCCAGTCCCTCGCTGGTAATGACGGTCTCTGCTACGCGAGTGTGATCGTGAACAGCAATGTGGACCTCTTTGAGTTGGGCTCCCGACATCACAATGTCGAGCGGAAGCTTCTGAATCAGGGAGACATGCAGCTTCGTGATTGTCTCGGGAATCCCCTGTTCGATATAGGGGCACTCACGCTCTCTCGCACTGATCCAGTCGGTCAAGCCTTTGACTGCCTCTTCCTGGTCATGTAACAAGGCGTTGATTGTCGCCTTCGAAGTCGCGTATGGAGACCACCAAGCCTCACGAGAACAAAGCTTAGAAGGGTCGATCTGACTATCGGTCATGTAAATCCGCTGCGCCTGGGGCATTCTGGCAATTGCCTGGGCAATCGTAGACGCCAGCTTCTCAGGTTCAGCAAAGGTCTCCTGCTCATGGAACCGATTACAGTATAGCTCGTACGCCTGAAAAGCCATTACTGGACAATCGGCAACCTTGACATCCTTTCCGGCTTTGATAGCTGCGATTATATGCCCAAGCTTATGCAGTACAGAACGTGCTCCGACGACGTGGTCAAGAGCGATGTCTCCAGCGTAATGCTCTTCTATGACTTCTCGGTCCCAAGAATTCTCCTCGCGGAATAGTGCGAATTCTAGTGGCTGTCTCATGCCTTCGAAAGCCTGGAGACACTTGTCGGTGAACGAATCGAAAGACCAGACCAAGTCCCGATTGTAATGGGCGGTGGTCCTGAGCCGGAAGAAGCGAACACCCTGTGCAATGAAGGGGTGACGCGAGACTTCCAGCAGGTGGTCAATGGATGATGGTGTCGTCTGAATGGCGAGAATTGGGAGGAGAAGCGGAGCGCTGAGCGTGCATAGTTGGCGACAGGTGAGGCGGAGGTTCCGAAAAGACTCGAGGTCCCGCCCAGGGGTACTGCGCTGCTCCTCGTGCCAGTAAGAAAGCGGCATCTCAGTCGATGACCGCGGAAATTCTTCCTGGTACCAATCATATGACCGAGCAGGATCCTGGCAATCAACGAACCGGATGATACGCAGTAGAAGCTCGTTAGGAAAGTCAAGGAGCTTGACGCCTTTAAGCAGGTGACGGTTGCGCAGCGAATGCGCGAGCCGCGCATCAGAGCGGGCATCCTCGACACTGGCTACCGCATTATGCAAGCCTGCGAGCACAGCTCGCGCTGTGGTAAGCGTGACTCTACGCACAACTGGTAACTCAACTTCGCGCTCCCAACAGCTCGGACCGACGGTGGAGATGATCTGCTGCTGCTGTAGAATCTGGCTTGACAGCTTCTGCGCCAGACGCTCCAGATCAACGAGATCGCTCGTTTGGAATTTTCCGTAGCGAGATTGATCCAGGAGTTCTTGGTACGCACGCAGTGAGCGCTTCGAGTTGTATTTGGCGGCGCGTATGATGCCTTTCTGCGTGGCAATCGCATCTAGGAGAGCCGAGACGTTGGGTCTCTAACCTGTGGTCTTTGATTCTTCTTTGCAATGCCTCGCAGTGTTTCTGTGTGTAAGGAGTGTGGCCTTTGCAGCCTTGATGCGCTTCTCACTCCATTGGATTGGCTGGAACGCCTTGTCCAGGGCTAATAGAAAGGCCCTGTCTGCTGGGTTTGCTTCGCATAGTGCAGTGACCAACATATTGCATATGGGAGTCTTTCATTTGTGTTGTTTGCTGTTGGTCTGATAGTTAATATAAGGCTGAGTGCACAGAAGAGGCTATCAGGTGACATATCAAAACACCGAAGTGAAAGGAGTTGAGAGAGTAGTCGGAGGAAAGGAGCGAGAGAATCAGATGGCAGAAGACCAAGTGTTGTGGCGAGTTTGGAATGGTGAGAGGGAAGAAGCTGGACAGTTGAAATTTGGGATGACGGGTTTATATAGTTCTGCTCGAGAGGTGAATTTGGGGTGAAGGTAAAGACAGGGGATTAATGTGAAGATGTGCGCTTAGTAAGCAAGGCTGTGAAGTCTCCCTCCCATTGTGGACCTGGCTTTACTGCTCCTTGTGATCTGAGTCTTTGGCACACATTTATTACAATTTATCTAGGTAAGCCCTAACTCTTGAACATCAGAACAGCTACAAGTTGAATTATGTTGATCATTTCCCAATCAGCAACCATATACTTGATTATACAACAGGAAGATTCAGATTATATTAGAGTCCACATGTGTTGATAATATTGTCATTGTCAGCCAGAGCAGCTTCCTCAGCAATGTCTGCAACCCAGACAAACTCGAGTAAAGGAGATATCGGTAAGTGTAGTCATGAGATCCCATGGTGGTTGCATGAGAATGAGTCCCATTGTCACCCAGGCAGTGAGGCTGGTATGTTTTGAGTTTAATTACCTAGTCAAGATGATAGTATGCGAATTAGGACCAAGGAAAAAAACCCAGGGGCATAAGTAATTTTGATTATCAACATGATTGCTGTTTGCAGCTGCGAGCAAAACAATATTTACAGATGTTGTACAGTTGCATAAGCAAGAAATCGTTGAGGTGGCGTAGAGTAGTGCTGAGGGCCAGGAGCGACCTCTCTGCAGCCTTCCAAAGTTAATACGCTCTTTAGCCAGCTGAATGTTTGAAGGCATGCTCGAAGTTAAAGAGAATCTTTCGAAGTGGCAGGGCGCTCGCTTTCGGTCTACAGTACGCATCTCCTGGAAACACACGCCCACAAGTCTGGTCGTGAGCAGCTTCGTAGTAGACCCACTGCAGACGCGCACAAAAATCCTCGAACACCAAGTAAGAGAAACACTAAAATAGTAACGACACCAATGTGCATACCTCGTTCACCCAGCATGCCAGGTAATCTTAAACTGCCACTAAAAGCAGATTCCACAGGAAAGCATCTAATCAGTAAAAACACAGGTTTCCTACTTCTTAGTACGTAGGTAGGTATCTCCCTCATCGGGAGTATGGCAGTTGAGCAGACAGGCAGGCAAAACAAAAGCATCCCTCGCACCCTCACAACGTGGTGCGCATGCTCCCTCTTCCTTGCCCAAGTGGCCTGTCCTGCACCCAAAAAACTCCGCCGTATGTATGTGCGTGTGTTGTGTGTCCGTCTCCTGAAAAACAGAATGAGTGTCCGTCCTACTCCAGACACCGAAAAACACTTCTTCGAAACGAGGGACAAAAGCATGCATGCAATATTTCCTCCCTCCTTTGACTCCATCCGTAATGCAACTGCACCTGCACCGTCCATCCGTCCACCACCACCCGTCGATCCTCAAAGACCACCATGCGGGCCAGGACCCCAAGGGTACCCAGGCCTCTCCTCCCTCTTCACCTCGGGTCCACCATATCCACCCAGTCCAAGCCCACCACTACTGCTGAATGTAGGCAATCTGGGACCGCGCTCCGCATACCCATGGTCCAGAAACGGATTTCCCTGCCCACCGCCACCGTATCCACCACCACCACCACCGCCGCCGACGTGGTGTTGGTACGGGTGCTCGAGCATCATCGCCATCCTCTGCGGGCCGCCGGGGTACATCTCCTGGTACTGCTGCCCCTGCGCCAGGCCAACACCCCCACCAGCGCCATCGTAGTTCAGAAACGGCGGACCACCGGCCATCATGCCGCCCTCTGCCACAATGGACGCTCGCCGAGAGGGGCTCGCAGCATCGAACATTCGCGGCCCGGGCCCGGTTGGCTCCGCAGACGGCGTGCCGGCGATGGATTCGGGTCCAGGCGTGCCGGTGACTTCCTCGCCGTACTTATTGGTGTATTTCTTTCGCGCGAGGGTTTCCTTGCGCTTGTGCACTGCGCTTGTCATAGAGCCGTTTGCCCAGCGAGCTGTTGAGGAGAAGGAAAGAGCGGTTAGTTGGAATGATTCGTGAGGGAACAAGGATTCGTTCTTACTGAGAGGAACGGAAGGGAGTTGTGTTTTTGTGTTTTTGTTTTGTTTTTGTAGAAAGTGGACTGATGCAGAAAGAGAGGGGAAGCGTGAAGTGGACGGAACGGTGCGCGTGTACCCCACTCAGGGGGTTACACATCCAGGGAGGGTTGGTGTTGATGCCGGTGTTGATGTTGTTGGGAGGGGGGAGAGAAAGAGAGAAAGAGAACCATATCTCAAGCTAACCTTTCATGCTAGCACTCATCTTCTCGCTCTTGCTCATCTGCGAGTATCCCTTCTCGCTATCCTCACCCTCGCCAACCGACGAGCCCGCAGGCGTGCCGATGCGACCACCCGCGCGTACGTCCTCGGGCACGTCGGAGCCCGAGCGGTCACGGCCCATGATGGCAGACGAAGACGGTGCCGCCGGAGCAGGTAGGATGGGCTGAAACAGGGGCGGCAGAGATGGGGATGGTGCGCGGTTGTTGTTAGGCAGCATGACGCCGGTGCCGGGCAGAGAGGGTGTGATGGGGCCCATGCCTGGACCGAAAATGTTGAACTCTCCACCGCCGACGTGACCGTGGAAGCTGGATGGGGGCTGCAGTGGGAAGGATGGCTGCTGGAGTTGGTGAGGCATGAGGCTGCCACTGGTGCCGCCAGGAGATCTACCTGTTGCGTGACCTGCGGCGGAGGGCTGCGGAGTCGAACTCGCCGTGCGACCGCGCTTGTTAGTCAGGGTGATCTTCTTGACACGGTGTGCAGCGGGAGCTGGCACATGTGGGGAGTCGGCGGCAAGGTGCTGGTTAGGAGCTGAGAATGGGTTGCCGTTGCCTGAAAGAGCGGCGGAGGTGTTGGCTGGACCAACGTTGGGGGGCGCGAGAAGAGGACCAGGACCGCCGCTGGTGACGGTGATGAAAGGAGTGTTGGAGGCACTAGGCGCGGTCAGAGGCGAAGGCTCAACCTTCTGATTCGCGCTGTTGCTGGGAACAGTCTGCTGAGAAGACGCATGTGAACCCGGGTTCGAAGTTGGCTCGTTCTCAAGCTTGGCACGCTTCCTTGTATTGGGGCGACCAGATTCCCTCATCATGGGGTCGGCGATCTCAGCGTAGTTCCTCTTAGGCCTGGCTCGGAAGGAGTAGGTACTACCAACGGTGTGCTCAGAGCTGGTCGACGACGAAGTAGATGGTCGAGCCTCCTCTGGCGTGTTGGTGTCCTCGCCGGTGGGCACGCTGCTGGCACAGAAGGGAATAGCCGGAGTCTCTTGCTTGACAGGACGACCCACACGCCGCTTCTTGCGAGCGGACTCGCCCTCCTCGGCAGCAGCTTGAATCTGAGTGTCTTCGATGGACGCTGTGGGGATGTCACGGTCGGGAAGGTCGACAACGCCCCTACGACGGCGCTTGCGTGAAGAGATGGGCAGGTCGTCATCCGCGTTCTGAGTAGGCGCAGGGGTCACGGCAGCGCGGCGATCACGCCCGTTCATCTCGTCGCGATTAGCAACATAATTCAAAGCGCCGCCAAATTGCAGGGCAAAGGCCTCAGCGACCAGGTGAGCATCCCCTGACTGGGCAACGGCAGCCTCGGCGGCAGCCCTAGCCTCGGCCTCTTTAACGGCTTTCGGCTTAGGACCGCGCTTTTTCTTTGGGGGCATGTCTGGCTCAGGCGCGGGAGGGGCCTCTGGCTGCACGGACTGGTTGGGATCATCCTCAGGGTCCCAGACGAGGATACCGTCCGCGTTTCTCTTACGACGACGGCGCTTTGGTTTTTCCTCTGGTTGCTCGGGCTCGGGGGTGGCAGCGGCGCTGGGGTCGTTGCTATCGAACGACGGAGACAGTGCGCGCTGGGCCACTGGCCTTCGCGTCCGCTTTCCCAAGAGAACGGTGCTCTCGGGCACTTCGTCCACGCCGGCCTCGGCCGCCCGCAGGCTGGGCTTGGGTCGGTTGCGCAGGCGAGAATTGCCCGTGCCGTTTCTCTGGGCCTCTGGGTCTTGCCTTCCGACCATGTTGGCGCGGGTGTCGAGAGTGAAGCCGTACACATTGGCCGTGATGGCATCTTGCTTTCTCTGGTATAGCTCGGGGTGGACGATGGGGCTAGGGTCGCTGACATACTTGGCGTTCTCGGCACGAATGCCCTTGACCTCGAAGTCACGCTTCTCGACAGTAGACGTGTTAGTGGACTTGGCCATGGCGCGGGCTTCGCGCGCCTCCTGGGCCTGATCGTGGATCTGCCGACGGAAGGAGTTGTCCTCGTCTTCTGTCATGATCTTCTCCTTCCTCCACTCCTTCTGGTAGGCCTCCAGAGCCTCGTTGGCCTTCTCCAAGATGTTGTAGAGGTTCTCGTCAGACAGCTCCTTGTAATTCTCAAGGACGCTGGTGAACTCTGATGGCGACCTGAGACGGCGGAACGCACGTTGTTGTTTGGTCTTTCGCGCCGGAAGCATGAACGGGTCTGGCGAGTTTGCCCTGCTAGGGCCGCCCGAGTTGACGTTAGGAGTCGGCGCGTCAGAGACGGCAGCCGGGGTTGGGGCGTTGGACCCCATGTCACGGTCCAAACCAGGAGGGTCCTCTTCGTTCTGGTTGTCCGGCGCAACGGACCCGAACTCTTCAGCGGCGGCGTCGGACGGCTGAAGCACAGGGGTGTCGAGTGGCGTGGCTACGCCAGAGTCGGCTCTGGTTTCAGGGTAGATGTCACGGACGCCGTCAATGAACGGGGTGAGGTGGCTGTAATCCTCCCTCGCCTGAGGCGGGATGACACGCCGAGAAGCTTGGATTGCCCGACGCTCCTTGGGGGTGGGAACGACGCCTTTGGGCCGAGTGGCCGGTGGGGGCTGGCGATCGACAACTGTGGGTTTAGCAGGGATCTTTCGCGGAGTGCGCTTTATGGGCGCATCAGGGCTGTGATCAACGGGTGGGACGGGCAAGCCCTTGGCCATGAGATTCGCTTTGTATTCGCGCCAGGCCTTGGTGCGGCGATCGAGCTTGCGAGGGTCGACGTCAACGTCGACAGTGGAGGAGGCTGAAGCAGGTTCGGCCGGAGCAGAGGGTTCAGCTGGGACTCTGGATGAGGGTCCAGGCGCGCCGTCATCAACGGGGTTCTCAGCGACACGACCAGCACCGCGCTGCATGAAATTGGGAATGTCAGAGATAGATCTTGATGGTCGAAGCTCGTGCGCGTGCGCGTTGAGGCGGAGACGATGAAGATGGTACAGGAGGTGGGGCAGGTGATGATGGAGAGGGGAAACTTACACGTGGGAGAATACGCTTCTGGGACTCTTGGGTAGCAGACATTTTGTTTTGTCTTCGCGATTGTTGCTGTCGTTGGGGTGTAGACGGTGCTTGTCTAGATCTGAGTGTGAGTCTGGGTTTGCTTGCGAGAACAGATCGTCGTGTTTGGAGGCTCGGATTGCTTTCAGCAGGGCCTTCAGGCGGAAGAATTTCGGTCGTGTCAGAATCAATTGATCCGTTCGGACTTCCCGGAGCAGCAAGTACTGAATTGATGGAGTACGTTGGAAAATTGGCAGTGATGCTGTTGATGTGGAAGTCGTTTGGGTCAAGCTCTGGTGGTTCCGCGTTTGGTGGGGGAAAAAAGGTCGCAGGTTGGGTTGACTGCGAAGACCCTCTTATGATATCGGGGGAATCCTGTAGAGTGTTCTCGATCAAGCTGGCAAGGCCGGACAGGTTGAGTTCGTCCCCATCACTTCCATTGAGTTCCATCCCACCAACCAAATCGTCACCAG
This sequence comes from Ophiognomonia clavigignenti-juglandacearum, assembly GCA_003671545.1. Taxonomy (NCBI): domain Eukaryota; kingdom Fungi; phylum Ascomycota; class Sordariomycetes; order Diaporthales; family Gnomoniaceae; genus Ophiognomonia; species Ophiognomonia clavigignenti-juglandacearum. Next base: position 148,092 of record PYFS01004448.1, on the reverse strand, counting down.
CAGAAGGGGAGAGAAGAACTTCACCATTTTCTGCCACATTCTCTCCCGCAGCCGCCGATGGTGACAAGTTTGCGAAGACCTCCGTAATTTCGTCGGCAAGACTTGAGCTACCCTTGTAGATGATTTTCGCATCTTCTGCATCCTCTTCGACCGCTGCTTCTGCTTCTGCCTTTGCCTCTGCCTTTTCCGCAGCCGCTGGAGGTGAGTTGGCTTGGGTTTCTGTGGCCATTTCCGACGCCTTTGTCGCTTGCTGGCCGCCGCTGTTTTGCGTAGGTGACTGACCCGACTTATTACTCGCAGTTTCGGAGGGTTGGCTGTTTGACGACGACGAGGTGAATTGCATTGCGAGAGGCGCGCCCACTTCGATGGTATCCTTCAGCTCCGTGTCAGAGGCCTGTCGCTCTGGCGAAGTCTTTTCCACGGGAGGAGCGGGCGCATTGGATTTTCTCTTGGTGTAAGCTCGCTTGGGCGGCGCAGGCACAGGAGAGGCTGTCCGTTGCTTGAGGGCACGGGTCTTCTTCTGGGCCACACTTGAAGGGGCAGGTTGTTGTTGCTGGACCTGCGGCTGTTGCTCCTCCTGATCCTCGACATCGGCACCCAGGGTGTTCTTCCGTCTGGCAGCACGCACAGGTCTACCGCCAGACACGGTGATTTGCTGGGAATCCTCGCGCTCGGGAACAGGGCGTGGCACGTCGGTGTCGTCCTCATTGTTCATCTGCGCATAATCGATCCTGGCACGCCTCCGCAGAGAGTGTCCACCCTTAACCTTGGCATCTTCTTCGGCGTCATTCTCACCCTCACCATCGCCACCACCACGATTATTCTGACCACGACCACCAGGTGACTCTGTGGGATACTCCAAAGTGCGAGCCCGCCTACGGCCCGAGGTGTTTCTGGAGTTTGGGTGGGGGGTGGAGAAAGTGAAAGATTGGGCCAGACCCTGTTTGGGAGTGCGCTCGGGCCGGGGGCCAGACTCGGTCTTGGGCATATTTGAATTTTGACCCGAAACCGAAGTGGGTGACATGGAAGTCGAAGTGTGGTTGGCACGAGAGGGATGAGAAGAACGAGAGATGGAGATTTTGTTACCGCGGCCGCGAGTGGGAGTGCGGGTCTTGGTGGCAGACGTGGTGGCAGGAGTATCACCAAAGTTGATGATGTTGGTCATGGAGGCAATGCCAGAAGCTGAGGTAGAGCCGGAAGCAGACTTGGGCGAGTCATTTTGCGGGCGACTATTTTGCGAAGAAGAACGAGACGGGTTTTGTTGGGTGCCCGAGGAGGAAGATGGTCGTCTTGCGGCAGCAGCAGCTGCGGCTGCACCACGCAGAGAGCCCCTTGCTCGGTTGGCCTTCCTTCCACCACGGGTTGATGGGGCCGGTGGTGGTGGTGGTGGGAATTCTGGCTGTTCCTGGGCTTGAGGCTCCTGCTGGCGTTGTTTGGAAGTACCTGAGGACACAGAGTGAGGCATGTCTGGATTGTGCCCCTGTTGCGGCTCTTGGTCTTGATGTTGCTGCTTGACCGGCGAGACCGACACAGTGTCATCAGAGTATTGATGTTGCTGAGTTTGGTGGTGAGAGTCCATGTCCATGGCGAGGCCGATGCAGCCAATCAGAGGCAAGCACCGTCCAAGGAATCAATCTGTGTTAGGGGCACGAGATGACGCCCGGCACAGGGAAGGACTGTGGTCTGGCCACTCTTTGCACACGCACGACTTATTAGCACTCCAGAAGAAAGACAAATAATGAAAGACTTTGCAAGATGGAATTTGATGACGAGAACGAAAAGGGTTCCAAAGGGTTGATTGCAACTGTAGTGGTGGTGAAGTGCAAGTGACCAGGCCCTTACTAAACAGGGCCAGCTCAGGTAAGAGTAAGAAAGACTGCAACGGGGCATGTGACATAACACTCACATCTTGTTGCAATTTGCTGGTGACTGGACTTGCCACTGACCGTGGTAGAATCGAATCCAAAGCAAATTAACAACGTCTTTGCCCTTGTTGGGTTGCGGGGTGTTGTTGCGTGTTAAAGTATACTCTCCCCTTTGGCACAGGGCCAGCCAGCAACACGCCGCCCACCACAACGCCACCGCAAGGGATTGGAATAATAGAGAAAGGGCCGACAAGAATTATAATGGCAATACGAAATAAGAATCCCCTGGAGTATTTCCCACGGTGAGCCTCGAGTGCCGAAGTGGCCAATATGTGCATGCGGAAACACAGGGCGTGGCTCTCTTGTATTAGTTAGGCTTGCTTGATGACCTTTCCTTTCCTGAGCCGCGATTTTGGCACTGGAGCTGCTGCATGTGGTCTCCAAGCCCTTATCTCGAAAATCAAACCAGCTCGCGCCCTCGTCCTTGCTGGATAATCCACATTTCAAGCGGGAAGGACGTCTGCACTTCCGAGATAATTCAAACCCAGCCAAGCTCTTACACACTGTGGCATTACTGTGGTATGTAAGCCGACGCTTGGACCATGTCGGGGGACATCGATACATCGGTACTTCCGCTTACACTGAACTCGCTGGGGGGGTTTACCGCTTTGGGTAAGTAGCGGATCCAATCACGTTCTAAGAGCCTCAAGCTAGACCTGTTCGGGGCTAGCCTCGGCCTTGGTCCCCTGCCTGCCTGACGTGCATGTGCTGCCCGCGCTTCCAACAGCTACCTATCCGCCTGTACGTACTGTACCACGACCCCTCCAGAACCGACGACGTCCCTCCTTCTACTTGAAACTACACCAGCTTGAACACTCCTAGTACTACTATTCCATCCCTCTGACTACCCTCTTGTGCCCACATGTTCGTCTGTCTGTCCTCCTGAACCACCGACCTGCCTGTCCTGACGACAATCGTCCACCCAACCGCCCACCATGGCCAGCAAACGCGCCCCCAAGACCTCAGCCGACAACGAGATCGACGAGCTCTTCGCCGACATCGACACCAAGCCCACCACCAAACCAGCAGCCACCTCCGCAAAGTCCAAGCCCACGGCCCCTACCAGCGGCGGCGGCGACGACATCCTCGCCGAGCTCGAGACCCAGCTAGGCGACAAAGCGCCCTCGCGGCCCCACACGCCTCGCACCACCACCACCAAGCAGCAGCAGCAGCGCGCCTCCCTCGAGCAGCCGCCGTTGTCCGCCACGGCGCAGCGCAAGTCCGTCGAAAGTTCCCGTGCTAGCTTCACGCCCACCACGGCGGCGAGCGATGTGCAGGAGGCCAAGGCTCCGGTCGAGCAGGTGCAGCAGCAGCAGCAGCAGCAGCCACAAGCTGCGGCCGCGGCCGCGACGACTGGTGGTGGTGGCTGGTGGGGCGCGCTGACGTCTACTGCTACGGCAGCTATTAAGCAGGCGGAGGCGGCGGTCAAGGAGATCCAGCAGAACGAGGAGGCGAAGAAATGGGCGGATCAGGTGCGGGGCAATGTTGGTGCGCTCAGAGGACTGGGTAAGTTGTGCTGGTGTTCTACCTGTCTGCTGCGAATGTTCTGTCGTACACCATTGATGAAAATCGGAAGCTGGCTGTGATGGTCCAAGTGGACAGTAAGAACAACTCGTGGAAACGTGCCAGACTGAGCATGCATAAGCTGGAAGAGTTGGGCAGAGACAAGTCGGGATAAGGGGCACCGCTGCAAGTTTGGGTTCCAATGCTGGCTGTGTGGACTGTATAGAGGTATACTCTACAGCTCCGGATTCCAGCACGGAGCTGTATTCTTCGAGCTGGAATGCCGTTCTACCCTCACCAGACTTTTCCCTGAGTGCTGCAAGGGCTTGGTATTCTAGAGTCAAGTGCTCATAACGCCATACCGGGAGGCCCCATGGGATGGCGGAAATGCAATGGTCGAGTGGCCGCCTCCGCTTGTCCACTCGAAGTACTCGTTTCTAAGAAGACTTCTGGGCATGTTGCCGAGAGCGGTTATGTCCAGCCTTACGTTACACAAGCTGACAACCACATTGTAGGTGATGGTCTCGCTTCAAGAGCCCTTCCTACTCTCTCCAACATCATGAACACCCTCGCACCGCCAATCTCCCAACACGAGCGTCTGCTCATCCACATCACACACGACATGGTCGGCTACCCTTCTCTCGATCCCCTCATCTACGGCGTCTTCAACCGTGTTATGGCGCAGGTCGAAGGCGGTGATCTGATGGTTATTCAACGCGGCCACGAGAACTCCATCAAATCCCCCTCCCACGAAAAGAGTGGCTTCTTCTCCGGCAGCCACAGCACCGCCGGCTGGCGCGACGGTCCCTGGTGGCGCGATGTCGGCTCGCCCCGCGACCTGGGCCTCATCAAGGGCTTGACCGAGGGCACCAAGCTCTGCCGCGCCAGCGCCGAGGGCTACAGCACCGACTACTTTGCGTCATCAGGCGGCGTCGAAGGCGCCCGCCAGCGCGCTGTCGAGCCCGTCAGCGAGAGCAACCCCGTGCGCAGCTCGGACCTGTTCCTCGCGGTCCAGGCGATCCTCACCGACGAGGACAAGGAGCTGTTCAAGGGCGGCGCGGCGGCCGACGCCGCCGGCGCCGAGCCGCCGAGCGCCGTGCTCGAGGAGGACACCAACGACGAGCTGGTGTGCTTCGCTGTGTACATCGCGGACCCGGTGCACGAGATCTACTACAGCGCGCTGAGCCAGAGCGTGCCCGCGCGGTGGGTGCGGTGGATGGACGCGGTCTCGCCCATGACGCCCGCGAGCAGCAACGATGGCGCGGCGCCCGAGATCGAGAGTGTGCCGGACGAGATCCGCGACATCGTGGAGAGCGGCGGGGTGGACCCGCGGGAGTGGGTGGCGGAGTGGATCGAGGAGGTGCTGACGCTGTCGGTGGGCGTTGTCGCGCAGAGGTATGTCGCGCGGCGGATGGGCGTTGGTGAGGGGGGGATTGGGAAGGGGAAGAGGCGGATGGAGGAGGTTGTGGCTGAGGGAGGTGGTGAGATGGCGCGGGCTGGCGTCATCTAACTGAAGTATCTGTACATGTACTGAGGTACTTGGGTCTTGGGACGGCGCAGATGGGGACTTCAGAACACCTTGTATGAGTTATGATGCGGGCGTTGAGACCGTCCTGTTATTCGTTGTGGTCAGTCTACCTGCCCACCTGTCCTTCTGCTTTCGGTACTGTCTTGGATCTTGGCGGAGTTTATGGGACGCACTGGAATCATGAATTAGTCTGGCCTTTCTGCAAACGATCGTGCCTAGGGTGGGTAATAGCAATACATTTCCTCCAACCCGTTTCCCCTCCCTTCCTAATACTACCTAGGTTGACATGCTTGTTGACTGAGTCCGTTACTGCGGCGGAGCGAAGGCAGGTGAGATGTCGTTACTCGTGGAGGCCTCACCGGAACGCCTACCACCCTCCCCTTGATAGGAAATCTGTCAGCCAGACTTCAGTGCCCGTCAGTGCGCGAAAACATCTGCTGTGGGCCTGTGGTAACCTGCACTTATCAGTCCCATGTTCAACGCTCCCTTCTCCCAAAGTCCGGGAATTCTTGAAACCTGTTGGCGCAGCGGTATGTGCCGTATTCCAACATGTCCACACCGGCCCCCGGGGCAGCGAGAGGGACAGGACGAGGAGGCGGCCAGTCTGAAGGTGGCGCTGCCACCCTTGTTCTCTGGTCTCGTTGGCAAGATGATCGCCGCCCATGAGAAGAACATCGACACAGGCAGACAGGTTGTAAGCCGTTTGAGCACACCTCTTACATACCTTCTTCTTCAAACGCATGCTAATTTACGGCACAGCACCTACATGACTGTTTGGAATTGATTCTACCACAGGCAGGGCTGCTAGCGGCCACATTGCCGTTTACACTCAAGCGTCGCCGTTACAGCCGCCCGCGCAAAACCTGCACCACAAAATACGCCGACCGTGTCACACCCACCGCACGCCTGCACGCCCACACCATACCCGCCGTACACCGATCATCGTCATACACGATCGCCGGGGCTGCCCTTCACCCACGTCGCCGCCCAAACCAACACCAAGATGATCGTCGTCCCCCGACTCCCGACCCCGGAAATTCGCATCTGGTACGCCGCCGTGGTGCTGCCCGCGTTGTAGGGCGCGTAGTCGGAACCATTGGGTATTTCGGAAAGCATGGATGGAGCCGGCCGCTGTTGGCGATGGGACCAGCCGGTGCCGATGGTTGGACCAGTTGGCGAAGGTAGGGTCGTGCGGGGAAGGGGAGGCTCGCTGTGGGGCGAGGCGCTTGAGGAGCGCGTTGGGTTAAGTTCCGCATCAGCAGAGGACCTTGATACTCGTCATCGTAAGGACAAGTAAGGTGTCGTCCCTTGTGGTGGTAGTAGTCACGTCCACTATCCCTGCCGTACTTAAGCATGCTCCATCCGACGAAGTGCTTGTGCCCGAGGGCAAGCCGTTGGCAAAGTCTGACAGGCCCACGACGGTGAGCCGGGTTGTACAGAGCGCAGCAGTCGCCGAGCAGGTTACCTAAGGGGAGTACATCGGTGTTAAGAAAGCCCTGAGGTATCTGGACCGTGGCCAGGAGACACATTGATGGTCAGACACGAAGGGGCGACGGCATCGCGTTTCCAGGCGTGATTTTATATAGACAGCAGAGCGCGGCCCAGTCTTCACGAAAGTTCTTGAGTTGCACATTCCAACGCGAGTGGGAAAGTCTCCTGGAGCTGAATGGAACGAGAGGCTTGAAATGGAATGCCGACGCCCTAGGGATTTCCTTTGCCATGCAGCTCATCTATAGATGAATCTCTGCTCGACAAGACCTTCTGGAAGGACGTCACGAAAGAGGTAGGCATGGCCTGAAAAACATGGAAGCAGAATGGTGGTTTTGCAGTCCACTTAGCCAGCACTTTGGCTCGCCCTACATGGCATACATACGTAGGTACCGCCGGTCTTGTGGATACCGCTGTTTGTGCGAACCTCCAATCTTTTCGGTGGACGGCCTTCTTATTCCAGACTCGAGTAAACGAAGCATTCAAACCACGGGAGCCTGTGTGAATGCCAGAAGCACACCGGGGGTTCCTTGCAGAAGCATCGCACAAAGCTGAGGCTCACAATGTTGTGGACCCCAAACCCCATCTCCGTAAAGACGCATGTCGTGAATGACCGAGTGGCTCGTTCAAACATGTACCGGTTAGTGGTGGTCGCAGTAAGTAGGTACTGTACAGCACTCGATCGGTCAGCTCAACGTTGGTGGACCACACTGCCCCGGCGATGGGGGAAGGCTTTGAAGCCGGCACCCGTGAGCGCGAGTGGCAGCAATTTCAGCTTCTCAAGACACAACTCCCTCACCGCAATCTTCAGTTGCTGATAAAGACATGAAGATACAATGCTCACTTTTCTTTATCAACGTTCTTCATCCCAGCCTGGGTATTATCCAAACCGCGGCATGCAACGCAACGCGGAGAGAAAAAAGGCATCAGCAGGGGACCCATGCAGCAGGCATTTCTTGCGCCATTGCGGGTATCACAGGCGCCATATCCTTTCTGTTACGTCTGTGAATGTTCTTTCTGCGGTGGTGCAGGCTTATTCGTGCTCGAGGTCAAGTGTTGCGTGTGAAGAAGAAAAGGAATCGAGAGAGAAAGAGAACGAAAGAGAGGCAGGGCTGTCAAAACCAAGTCATTGGGATTTCGGAAGCAAGAGTTCTTCTGTTGGCTTGACTCGGGAGCGGCCCGTGTCTTGGAAAAGGCTTGGCCGAAAAGCTTGTGCAAGCGCGTGTTGACATCGTCTCATGTCTTCGTACTCCGTACATGCGCGTGGGCTCACTCAACCACACAAGCAGAAGAAGTTTATTTATCAGCAAGAGCTATGGGGGGTCGCAGCACGATATCACGATGCCACAGCAAGAATGCAATGCCCCTCAGTCAGCCAGTCGTTGCGTGCGGAACCACCCTATCGGCCTATCTGGCCCACATCGACGCCGGGTCTTCTCATCCCACGCGGCAGTGGTGGGCGCGCTCCCAGGCCCTGCCTGGTCTTCTGGGTCGCCTTGCAGGAAGCGGGCGTCCATTCAACCATTTAAACCCTCGTGGCCGCGCAATCGCATGCAGTGGCAATGCTTACGTTGAGCGGATAGGAGATGGATGCACTGCGACGCTGATCAGCCCATCTATTGCTTGCTTCTGGACTCCATGAACGGGGCCAGTCCCAATCTCGTCGCCACTTTGTGCTCATTTTGACGAGTTGCGATGTCGACATTCGCCCGCTCCAGGACGTTGAGAGGCAAAGAGGCCAGGAAGCTATCAAAGACCCCGGCTTTCCGTCCCACATTCTCTCGTGGGCCCTCGTGCCAGTATCTCGGGACGGCGTGGATCATGCGGAGCCGTTCTCGTCGTGAATGATGGATCTACTCGCTATGTATATATATATATATATAGGCCTGCTATCTGCTCCATGAACTGCTCGTCCTCGAACATACTTGCCTCTCATTCTCGACCCGCTTTCCCCTCTCGCTGGCCATAGAGAAGGCCCTCCTACTATGGCGACCGACATCCTTCAGGTAGGCTCATTGCCTCCTGCAGCCTCCGATGCCAGCTCCGATGCGTCCAAGAAGGACGGCCACATCGAGGAGAAGGTGATCGATGTGGAGGGGAACAAGGACAGTGACACCGACAGTATTATCCGGGACAGAGCGGAGGCTACCGAGCTCACGCCCGTGGAGGCATTCAAGTGGAACGTCGACGGAGACCAGTCGCCTTGTAAATCATCACATATACAACAATGTTGGTCAATTCCAAGGCCTCTTCTTTACTGACATCTATACCCGACAGTCCCTGAAGTCGCAGCTTGTGTCGACAACACAGATGACCCATCCATACCATGCAGCAGTGAGTCTTCCCCAAGCACAATGCTTCCACGCTTCTAAAGCAGAGAAGGACGCCTGGAATGATAGATACTTAACACATCTCTCACAGCCTTCCGAGCCTGGTTCCTCCTCAGCATCTTCGTCATCCTCTTCGCCGGCGTCAACGTCTTCTTCGGCCTGCGCTACCCCTCCCTCTCCATCACCTACATCGTCGCGCAGATCCTCGTCTACCCCCTCGGCCGCGCCTGGGCGCGCCTCGTGCCGCGCTGGCGCGTGCCGCTCGGCGCGTATGCCTTCGACATCAACCCGGGGCCCTTCACCGTCAAGGAGCACGCGCTGGTCGTCATCTGCGTCAACATCAGCGCCGGCGCGCCCTACGGCCTCGGCGCGCTCGTCGCCATCGTCAGCCCCGTGTACTGGGGCCGCGACTACGGCGCCGGCTTCTCGTTCCTGTTCCTGCTGTCGACGCAGATGATCGGCTTCGGGCTGGCCGGCCTGGCGCGCCGCTGGCTCGTGTACCCGGCCGCGCTGATCTGGCCGTCGTCGCTGGCGTCGACGGTGCTGTTCCGCGCGCTGCACGAGCCGCAGGACAACTCGCCCGTGAATGGGTGGACGATCACGCGGTACAAGTTCTTCAGCGCCGTTACTGCGTTTGGGTTTGTGCTGTTCTGGTTCCCGGACTATATCTGGACCAGCCTCAGCACGTTTGCCTTTGTCACTTGGATTGCGCCGCACAACCAAAAAATCAACACCATCTTCGGGATGAACTCTGGCCTGGGCTTGCTGCCGCTGTCCATCGACTGGACGCAGATCAACTACGCCGGAACCCCGCTGACCACGCCATTCTATGTCACATGCAATGCCTTCGCGGTGGTGGTGTTCTTCTACCTCTTCCTGTCGCCCATCCTCTACTACGCCAACGTCTGGAACAGCGCCTATCTTCCGCTTCTCTCCTCCAGCACCTTCGACAACACGGGCAGCTCCTACAACATCTCCCGGATCGTCGACTCCAACCTCGACTTCGTCCTCTCCAAATACGAGCAATACTCCCCCATGTACATCTCCATGTCCTACTCCCTCACCTACGGGCTCTCCTTCGCCGCCGTCACCGCGGTCGTCGTGCACACGTACCTCTACAACGGCGCCGAGATCTGGGCCAAGTTCAAGAACTCGCGCGCCGGCGGCGAGGACATCCACAAGCGGCTCATGAACGCCTACCGCGAGGTCCCGGACTGGTGGTACGGCGTGCTGACCCTCGTCATGATGGGGCTCGGCATCCTCGTCGTCACGTACTGGGAGACGGGCCTCCCCGTGTGGGGCTTCATCGTCGTGTGCGGCGGCCTCGGCGTGCTGATGATCGTGCCCGAGGGCATCCTCGAGGGCACGACCAACCAGCGCGTGTTCCTCAACATCATCACCGAGCTGATCGCCGGGTACGCGTGGCCGGGCAAGCCCATCGCCAACATGATGGTCAAGACGTTCGGGTACAACACGATCAAGCACGGCATGGACTTTGCGCAGGACCTCAAGCTGGGCCAGTACATGAAGATCCCGCCGCGGGTGCTGTTCGCGGGGCAGCTGTACGCGTCGGTGCTCGCGACGGCGGTGCAGACGGGCGTGCTGCGGTGGATGCTCGGGCACATCCCGGACCTGTGCGCGCCGGACAACACGCAGCGCTTCACGTGCAACGGGTCCAAGGTGTACTACAACGCGTCGCTGATCTGGGGCACCATCGGCCCGCAGCGCATGTTCCAGGCCGGGCAGGTGTACGCGGCGCTGCCGTACTTCTTCGCGGTCGGGCCCGTCGTGACGGTGCTCGTGTGGGCGGCGTACCGGCGCCACCCGCGCTCGTGGCTGCGCTTCGTCAACGTGCCCATCTTCTTCAACGCGGCGGGCAACATCCCGCCGGCGAACACGACGCAGTACAGCCTGTGGTTCGTCGTGGGCTTCCTGTTCAACTACCAGGTGCGCAAGCGCGCGTTCCAGTGGTGGAAGCGGTACAACTACCTGCTGCAGGCGGCGATGGACACCGGCACGGCGATTGCGACGGTGCTGATCTTCTTTGCGCTGTCGTATACGGGCACGACGCTGAATTGGTGGGGGAACACGGTGGGGTCGGACACGGATGATGCGAATGGCGTGCCGTGGTTGACGGTCCCGGAGGGAGGGTATTTTGGGAAGGGGCCCGGGCAGTTTTGATCTTCTTGTCTGCTGCTTGGTACCGGGAGAAACAAATAGAGAGCTCCTTGCTATTGCTTGTATCACTGGAAATTAGTCAGTCTTCTGATCCCATCGCCGATGAATATTTATACCTACTTGGTACCTACGGACTTCCTACTTGGGGACATCCTCAGTGGTGTCCATCGACCGTGTCCTCTCCTGACCACACAATACATCTGCTCGCTGACCAACATACTAAGTATCCATGTATTACTATTGCGTTCTGGAAGATAACTCAGCCCAGACTGCTCGCCGAACATCTTCGCCAGAAGCAGTGCCTGCGACTACGACTTTTCCTGGTCAGATCGAGGAAGCTCGTGCTAGGATGCCGGGCATTGGCTGACTTTATGGCCAAGCGAAGGCAAGAAAACTTAAAGAGAGGACCAGGAAATGGGGTTTCCAACGCAAGGAGACAAGGAGCCTAGCAGAAACCTTCACGGACTACGGTCCATGTGTACGGTCTAAACTACCTAGGTATTGCTCGAGCTCCTGATATCGAGGACCACAAATTGCGCAAGCACGGCATCGCCTCCGAGGCCACCGAAGAAGGGGATGCTCGTGTGCACTGTGCAGGTGCTGAAGATCAAACGGCCAAGCAAGCATGTCAAGGCAGTAAACGAGTTGGAAGCCTCACGCACAGAGAATGTAAATTTCATGGAGGTATGAGGAAGATTTTCCATCTTTTTAACACGTGATAGTCTGGGAAGGACAGAAGGAGCGCATGACTACCAGCTCCGGGATACGTGGCGGTGCTTGTATGACCTGTCAATGTACCTACATACTCCAAGGAAGTTAAATCCTATACATACAGCATCTCGGTTCTTCCCGTACTTCCTATCAGAATCTATAGCATCACTCATATACCGCATCAAGGCGAGATGCCATCATGGTCAACACGCATAGCTTCATCTTGACCCTCCTCGCCGCCAGTGCCAGCCTCGCATCCCCGCAACACCAAGCCGCCCTCACCGCATCCGATCCCACAACCGGCAACATCTACTTCACCCTCCCCAGCCAGCGCGTCTTCCTCCTTAACGTTCCCCCGACCTACACCCCAAACGCCGAGCCCCTCCCCCTCGTCCTCTCCTTCCACGGCGCCCGCGGCATGAGCGCGCACCACCAAGCCATCACCGAGCTCTCGGACCCATCCCTGCGCATCGCCGGCCGCCCCTTCCTCACCGCCTACGGCCAGGGCGTCAACAACACCGCGTGGGCGCCCACGATGCACCACGTCTGGCAGGGCGCGCCGTACGCGAACGCGTCCGCCGACGACGCCGCGTACGTCTACGACGTGATCGAGGCCGTCGCGCGCGCCTACGCCGTCGACCGCGCGCGCGTCTACGCCTGCGGCAAGTCCAACGGCGGCGGCTTCGCCGCGCTGCTGGCGTGCCGCCCGGACACGTCGGCGGTGATTGCGGCGGTCGCGGCGGTCGCGCCGGCTTTGTACGAGGGCACAGGCGCGTTCTTCTGGGGGTGCCATCCGTCGCGGCCGGTGCCGGTGCTCCATGTGCATGGGGTTGCGGATGCCGTGACGCCGTTTTATGGGCGCAGGAGGGACCAGGGCGGGCACGGGCCGCTGCCTGATGTGCGGGTGTGGCGGCGGGAGTGGGCGGAGCGGAACGGGTGTGCGAGGGACGGGATGACGCATCCGGGGGAGATGGTGGAGCCGGATGAGGTGGAGGAGGTGCATCCGGGGGTGTGGGAGGAGGTGTGGGATTGTGATGGGGTGGAGGTGAGAGCGTTGACTGTCGAGGGCCTGGGTCATGCGTGGCCGTCGACGGTGGGGTGGGACCATTCGGGGAAACCGCACCACAAGGCGAACTTCAACTTGACGAGCCAGCATTTGGTGCAGTTCTTTTCGAGGCACTCGTTGGACCGCAACTCGGACGATGAGGAGGAGGAGGAGGAGGAGGAGGGAGAATGAGGGTAGGTCAGGCGTTGATGGCCAGCATGGGAGATGTCCTCGGATCTTTCTGCGTCTTGACCTGAGGTTCTCATCCTGCATCTCCTACATAATGACACTCACAACTATTCCAAACCCCGAGGCTGGTGTAACGGGCACACAGATGCGCATGCTGCCCCCCACTGTCGAGGGCATTGTGTCTGGCTCGGATTGCTGTACAACGGATATTTCTCAGCAACTTCACAGACCGTCGTTGAGAGGCCTCTTTGCCTACTCCGTAGGTAGTGAGGGAAGATCCAAATGGAAAACACTCACGACTCTGCAAGTCATTCATGCGATGCTACTGCCGACGTCGTTGTGTTATATCCAGGTCCAACTACCACCACTTCCGACACAAGCGAGACCGAACAACTGCCAGACGTCTCGCCAAACAGATCTGCTACCTCGTTCTTGCTGAATGAAGATCGAGGCTCATCGTTGCCGTGGTATATAGGTCGCACTCAGAGAGTGCTGGAGAAGACGTCAACCCTTAGTAGATGAGGGCCAGATGCCAGGGTGGTATCATTGGCAGGGACGAACTTGAGGAAAATATGCACGTGGCGAAGAAGTGCATGTCACACAGTGACCGTACGCTGCCGCCCGAGGAGATGCACTTGAGAGGAGACCCCTTTCCCCACGGCACATCAGGCCAGACTAGCAGATGGCCCTGACCCTGAGGTCTTGTGTGTGAAATATGGGAAGCATTCCCACTTCCGCTATCTTCCTTCGTGCAGCTTGGCTGTCTGCATGTGGGCGGGCATTTTTCCCATTCTGGTAAAAAGCACTATATCGGTGGGACGCTCACACTTCCTACTAGAGGGGAAATGACGGCGATGACGGCAAAAGTTTTAAATGATGTCCTTCGGATTTCGGTATCGCGCAAGTGTCAAAAACTTGGAAAAAAAAAAGTGTCGTCCGGGATGAAACCTGGCAGATTGGCGTGTGGTTCGACACGAACCGTTGCAAGCTGGACTTTCGGGGAGCGAATCACTGTGACCACGCCACACTTGACGAGAACGATACTGCATCTGGAGTAGTTCGTTTTATGCTTGTTTGTCAACAGGTGTCAGGGTGTTGATTGAACAGAAACTCCTAGACCCGGGATATATAGATCTTTTAAGCTTTAATATTTTCCGTTCGTCCGGAACCAATCTCCTGAAGTCACACAAACCATCCCTCTCCGTCACCTTTCCATAAGACTCATGCTCACTGTACATATATCGCCAGCGTTGACTGCAACAGCATATTATTCTCTGTAGTTGCCTGCCGAAAGGTTGCGCATAAACGATTGTGTACGTAGTCTCGTGATGACCGCTGACCAGGTCATGCAAGTAGAAGCGAGGATTCTAGACTTCCCCGACGTGGCACAGACGATCTCGTCCGTGCACCGTATCTGATGAGCAAGATGCATTTGGTATGCAGCGCGCTGGGCGGGCGCGCGTTCGCGCAAGGGTAGCATGCAGCGTTTCAAACGAGTAGACTCCAAGCCAAGTTGAGGGGTTCCGCTTGTTGTACGGAGTAATTGGTGCCATATACACCGGCTTGTCGCTTTGTGCTTGCAATAGCTTGCCAGCTCTTGCATATCGCTGCTTATCTAGCTGTCTGGCTTGGGTTTTGGGACAAAGAAGGTAATGCATTCAAAGTTGGGGTGAGAAGGAAAGCATATCTAAATTCTACACTTGGCAACACAATAAATAGTGGATCGGCCGGCCGCTCAGCTCCGGGTCTCCGGACACAGAGTTGTCGGCCCCGGCTGTCCAGGCCGGCTCTGATCCATTCGACCTATCCGGGAGTCGAAATGCGGGCCAAACTGATCCAAAAAAATGCAGAAACCCATGAAAAAGGCTCCTTTGAACTCAAAATGGATGGCTTGCGTATCGTGCTGGGAATGACCAACTTGTGGATTATTGACTGCCGCTTGTAAGCCGCTTATTATTATTGAGTTAGGTCGACAGCAGTTTCCCAGGTTGTGTGAAACGCTGGTAGCATGATCAACCGCACGGTTTCGATCTCCATATGCATCCGCGGCATCGCGAGGGCTCGCTCCCAAGTACTCGGGTCGAGCTTTGTCAGCTGGAGGTCGGTACTATCAGAGTTAATGGCCCTATTATATATCTGCTCCCCACTTGCCGAAGCGCTACAGTGCGTCGAGCACGCCTCGAAGCACGCCTTCGAGCAAAGTTGTGGGTGGCTTGGTCGTTTCTGGAGGGCGTCTGTAGCGGCAAACCCGGGGAAATTTCACCACCTGTGCTTGGAAGATTGTACGACACTGGTGGTTCTATGTTCGTCTTTTCAACAGGCATACAAATAACCTCTGGCTTTCCTTTTTGCAAAGGGAGCACCAGGAGGAGCTATGACCGCGCATTCCTGTCCCAGAGATTCGTCCAGATCACCATCATGGCACATTTCTGCAGACAGCATTGAGGCGAGCTAAAAACTGATTGTTTCAATAAAAGCAATGAACATGCCAAGCCCTGCTATTACTAGTGACAGCTGGTAGTTTCAAACAACAAGCTGTCAAGCTCGTAGAATTCATGCACAGGAAGCGGCCCGACATCGCCTACCATGGTAATCCCGCCGTAGCCGTGCCTGAGTGAAGATGTTTGGAGCTGACAGTGGCAGCTTGACACAGTACATTTGTCACACACACTTTTTTGTTTTTGGTTGTTTTTGTTTTTGCGCTTTGTAAATTTATCGTCCTTGCAGTAATTTGTGCCACAGGTGAGCCAAACGTCCAGAATGCGGGCGATCAGCATGATTTTCAGGTTCATTAAACATGACAGACGCACAGCATAACTACCATGACTTTGTGCGCACATGTTGGTGTGCCACTGGCAGATGCGCTAAGAAAGCTAATGATCTTCGACACAACTGCCTAGCTTCTCTTGGGTGAATACTACGCTGCTCAGGACGTTATCTCCATCCACGGTTCGAAATTGCTTCATTTTCTTTCTTTTGGGAAAATGATAGACATTGCAGCACATCACAAACCTTGAATCCACGCGATTTCGGAAGTGATCTGCGTGCAGATAAGTTTAGCACAAACTCTAATACATCACCGCGTTGTGGCGTTGCAGTACTGTGACTCCAGAGTCGGCAACAGTGCAGCTACTCGTGGACAGTAGGCGTATTGGTGTGAGGCCCCCACGAGGAGAGGTTTCATGTCGTTGCAACAGTGGTTCGGTCAAGAAGCAACAGTCACGACTTCAGGACTTCCTTTCCCACGAGTGGGAGCTGGGACACCGTGAAGTAGCTATTTGTAATCTGAGAGTCCCTGGCACTTGTCGGCTAGATAGTTCTACTGGCAACTTGGCAGGTACGAGGCATGTACTGCTGGAATGGGTATGTCAGCTCACCAAGAAGAACTTCAAACAACGACGACGTTATATCGAATCAAATGCTATGCCCACGTTCGCCACAGACAGTCGTTACAGTGTACCATACTGTGTTCTCGTTTCAGATCTTGACAATGGTCGCAGGCGGCGTCTACCCAGCTAGCTCCGTGTCATGGGCTGAGGATCTTCCTTAGTAGCGGCCCGTGAACCGCTACAGGACTAGGCAGTATGTACTTTGTATGCCGCGACTCTCAGCCCTCCTACAGTGCCAGCATGCCTTGTTGTTATATTGCATGGGTTGTGCCCATCGAACTGATGTCGTCTCTGACCGTCTCTGTCTCCTTTTGCCACAGTTATTGATTTTTTCCCCGTTGCTTCTTGGCTTTTCTGTGTTGGTCTTCGCCATCCACCGTGTGATACTTGGTGACCATGTCGTCCCCAGCAGTGGGATCAGAGGCCTGGCAAGCGCAGGACAAAGGCGGCATCGTTGTTGCGGTGTGCTGGACTGTCACTGCATTAAGCTCCCCTTTCGTGGCAGCTCGGATATGGGTCCGAGCCTCGATGTGGAAGAAGTTGGAGCTCGACGACTATTTCATGACTGCGGCTCTGGTATGTCTTTCCGGTGTGACGGGCAAAGTTTGCGACCAAGCTAACGCCGCGTTGTTCTAGCTCTTCTCGTTTCTATCCACAACGCTGACGACGCTGGCGGTGACACATGGCTACGGAAGGCATGTTGCGGTGCTCACAACGGAACAGCAGGAGCGTACAAGCTTCTACACCGTCCTCGCATTCTGCCCCGGCATAATGTCCTTCACTCTGCCTAAGCTGGCGGCGATACACCTTCTCACGCGACTTCTCAACCCGAGCAGGAAACACAAATGGTTCCTCTGGTTTGTGGGCATCTGGACCTTGTTGAGCCTGGTCGTGACCTGCGCGCTACTTTTGGGCCGGTGCTATCCAATACAATCTCAGTGGGACTTCTCTGTGCCCGGGACATGTCTCCCGCAGACCATTCAGGTGTACTTTTCTTTTTACTCTGGCAGTAAGTGCAGACCTTTGCTGCTCAGAAGGAAAGAGGATAAGCTGATGTGATGTGCAAAGGTCTTTCTGCCGCCGTTGATCTATACCTGGCCATTTATCCCACGGTCGTGCTCTGGAAGCTACAGATGAACCGAAAGAAGAAGATTGCCTTGAGCTGCACGCTGGGGCTCGGATTCATGTCAGTTCTAGCCGTTACTCATAGCGGAGATGTAATACTTACTGACGGCAACAAAACAGCTCGGCAATTGTGGCGATATACAAGATCACGAGGCTGCCGGCCCTCCTCAGTGAAGACTTTTCCTGTGAGAACTATGCCGTCTTGCAACTGGTGTTTTTTTCATACTGACCATCAACAGACTCCACCGCCGACCTCATCATCTGGACCATGTAAGTCTCAAGCGTTTTGATTCATAGTCACGGCCGAATCACTCTAGCTAACCATGTCCAAAATCAGCGTTGAGGGTGGCATCATCATCATAGTGGCCTCAATCCCAGTAATGCAACCCCTTCTAGACCGTTTCTTCAAGAAGAGTCCCTTCAGCACCCGCGCCTATTCCAAGCGTCACCCGTTCAGCAGTCGCGGCACCAACGCCGCAAACTACCTCGATCAGACGCACTACACCAAGCGAACCTCGGTGAGCAGAAAAGACGAATTTGATTTCGACTTCCATTTCGATGCACCCGCCAAGACAGGACAGCAACAGGTCCCGATGCGAAGTGCCGCTGTGGTCTCTCGGCAAAGCACCTATGGTCATGCCGGCGAGGCTGGCCCGGACCACTCAGCGGGGGAGTCGGAGATGGTTGGTGGGATCTTGATGACCAAGGTGGTCACGGTGTCTTTCAGTGACAAAGATTCTTCGTGACATGAGGAAGAGACAACGTGAGCCGTGAGTGAATGCTTCTAATGTCATATACCTAGGGACGAGAAAGTTTGTGGACAGACACTCCCACTGCTACCGTGAAAGATCGCACATGTACTTGCATGTAGAACGTTGCCGTTGAACTCTATCGACATCGGGGCAGGACCACATATGCAAAAGTGGATGACCTGCCTTCAAACACACACGCTTCGTTGGCCATCGAAGAAAGTACAGTTTCTTCGGGATCTCGCCGTCTGTTACTTCTTCGGGTGTGGCGGCTGTGCATTGTGCCCATGTACTCTTCCCTAGGTCTTCAGGCCCCGAACAGCGTGTAGCAGCCTTTCACATGACCATGCCCATATGTCATGGCCCCGAAGTTCAGGGACTAGGTCTGTCGAAAATCCTTTGAGCTAAACGCTTGTTGGGTGCTCGTGGTGATTATTCTGTGCCGCACAAAAGGCTCACCGGAAGTTGTGTTAGCGCGGGCCATTGTTCTTTGTGCGGCTTGTGGACCCGTTGCCGTCGGCTGCTCAATCCCAAGGGGGATACACATAATCAACAACAAGCTCGACAAACTTTGTACACGATTTCAAATGGTATACCGAAGATGGCCACGAACCGCCGCCCCGTCAAACGCATTCGATTCGCGGACGACGTCGTCGGCGAAGGAGCCGCTCCACCGTCACGGGCACGACCGCCAAACGAAGCCCCCGGAACCAACGCGTACAAACGAGCCAAGACCGACCAGTTCGCGGAATGGCGCCGCGGCAACTACGACTGGGTCGAGGCGGACCGCCTCGCGCAGATCAACGCCGTGGTGCACCCGAAGCCCGGCGGCGCGTGGGACCCGTGGGACCTGCGCGAGCCCACTGACGGCCAGGCGAACGACGTCCGGGCGAACCGGCGCATGTATCGGCAGACAGATCCCGATGCAGGGGATGACGAGGTCGTGCGCAGGCGCGCTGCGGTTGTGGAGGAGGCGAGCGCCGATCTGCTGCAGAAATTCCAGCCGCTGGGTTTCAAATCACTACGCACGCTGGGAGTATCTGGTCACACCGCGGTGTTCAAGTGTTCCATGGTTGACTACGAGAACAAACGCCATAGCGTGGCGGTGAAGGTCAACGCGCGGCGGGGGATGTCAGAGGAAGTGCGAATTCTGAAGGTGAGAGTGCAACATAACACACTCGAATTTCTCTTTCTATGCTTTGCGTCCCCGAACCTGCCTTCCCACATCTATACTAACAACCGAAGCGCCTGAGCGGCAAAAGACACATCGTCCAAAGGCTGCTACTGCAGGCCATGCCAGACCCAGCCCGCATCCGCGGTCAACCAGCACTGGCGCTCAGGCCCGACACACCACAGCCGATAGTGCCACCACTGCAGCAGCCCGGCCGAGCCAGACGCAACCCGATCCGCAATCTAAGTGGCCAACTATCGAGACTCGCGATCCGCGTCATCTCCGGCGGCTCCGGCGGGGGCTCTGGAGGGGAGCAGCAGTCAGGAGGACGACCGCCCGGCCAAGTAGCCAACCCGAGCCGTCGAGTGAGGCAGATCCGGCGAGCACGAGCGGAGTTCGACGCGGCGCAGGAGATCCTCGTGATGGAATACATGCCCAAGGGCACACTAGGAGCGTGGCTGACCAAGTTCAACCGGCTTGGGATGGGAGGCAAGCCGTATGGCACCAGGCCGCCGAATATCGTATTGTGGTCGATCTTCCACTGCCTCTTGCGTGGGTGTATCGCTATGGCTCATCCTCTTGAGCAGAGGTCTATACCGGACCCAGGTTCGGTGCAGATTTCTCAGAGAGCCGAGACGGTCCCTGTAGGAAACAGGAGAGAAAGGGCACCGAAGGATCCCCTGGTTCATTTCAATTTGAGACCATCGAATGGTAAGATGACTTTGTCCCTGAGTTGCGCCCTGGCTGGGAGGTTGACAGAAGGCTGACATGATGCTCGTTGCAGTCCTCATAGGCAATTTTGACGAGGGAACATCTCATGAAGCTTTTCCTGTGTTGAAGGCAAGTAGCTCTCCCATCTGGAAATGAGCGGTCGAGGACGAGAACACTGACAGACAGCTTGGTGAACAGATCTCTAACTTTAGCAGAGCTCGATTTCCGATCAGCGACACGGATGGATGGACGCCAGGAAGAAAGGAGCAAGTTCCCACCAAGCATACAGAATAACTTCGATCAATGCTAACCCAGGTTCGTCCACCAGGTCATACCTCTGGGGTCTCCGTACGGCAGGCGACCCCGACGCGGGCAAGCTCCCCGAGCAGACTTCCGAAGCGTGGGACTATCTGGATGGCCCTGAAGCCCTGCTTTCTTCCCTTGGTGCCGGAAATTATGGCGCCCCGTCCAACCTCTTGTGAGTTACTTTGAGGGACCCAATCATGCCCCTGCCGCAAGCAAAGCGACTTGATCTTGGCCATCATCTGACGGAGAGCAGCCGTGTGGGAGTAATTATGTGGACGCTCATCACAGGATTCAAGCCCGAAGTGCCATTCGCGCCTCGTCCCTATTCGGCTCAGGTACTCAATCGCACAGTTTCCGGGTGGACATATGGCCATACCCTGTTGGAGCCCGTGAAGGCATGTGACCCGAATAACGAGGTGGATCAGACTCTGCTCAGCTTGGTTGCGCAATGCATGGACTATATGCCAAGAAGAAGGCCAGCTTTGGTCAAACTTGAGGTCATATGTGAGGGTTTCATGGAAAGGGACTGGCCCGATGCCAACAAGGATATTGTGAGGGCGTGGGCTGGGGGCATGTTCGCGGATGCACCAGCACCTGTGGAAATTTGACTGGCTCACCTGGCAGTACCTTTTTTATCGTTTCCAATGCAATACCAGGAGAAATTCTGCTCACTCTAAAGCCTCACAACCGTCAGTAAAGCTGTTGGGGGACTGTGTGTCAGTCTAATGAGGTGAGTGTGGTGTTTGGAAAAGGGGGGGGGGGATGGTGAGGCCGACGGCGGTAGATCACAAGACAACGTCGCGAAGCAAATCAGTATCCAAAAAAAAAAAAAAAAATATTGACAGTTCATGAGGATGAGGATAGTTTTAGACTGTCTCTTTCATCTATTTTGGACAACACATACCTTCACGATTCTGTAGACAAAATATATCCGTAGGCAACCGGACCCACCCCCAGGCCGGGGGTCCTCCTCCCGAGATCGTCTCGCGCACACTCTCAACCAGCCCGCTTCGCAAACATTGACATTTTCCAACTTCCAATACACGGATGTTATTTTGCCTCCAAACATGAATCTCAAGCTTACAGGATGGTTCGATATTTTCCAACATCATTCTTCTCCACCTAAAATGCCTGCAGTCTGCTACTACGCCATCCGATATCGGCCTGTCTAGACATCTACTACGGAATATAAGGAAGGTCCCGAGCAGTGCGCTGCTGAACTTCGACATCACAGCAGCTGCTTCTTTAGTACCCTCATTAACACCTTCTTCTCTGTGATTCCAGTCAGCTCTTCTCAGCCCTCCCCCCCTCCCTCCCTCCAACACACACCACCATGGCCGAGAAAGCAACCTACGTATTCGGCCACCACACCAGCGCCGTAAGCAGCCACGCCCGGCGCACTGCCCAAGACAGCGCCGCCTTCCTCCTCCCGCACCTCCGCCCGCACCACACGATC
This sequence comes from Ophiognomonia clavigignenti-juglandacearum, assembly GCA_003671545.1. NCBI lineage: Eukaryota > Fungi > Ascomycota > Sordariomycetes > Diaporthales > Gnomoniaceae > Ophiognomonia > Ophiognomonia clavigignenti-juglandacearum. The sequence goes on along the minus strand of PYFS01004448.1, from coordinate 126,288 downwards.
CTCGACGTCGGCTGCGGGCCCGGCACCATCACCGCGGACCTGGCGCAGCTCGTGCCCGAGGGCCACGTCACGGGCGTCGACGCGGCCGCGGGCGTCCTGGACACGGCGCGCGCGCACGCGGCGGCGCGGGTCGTCGCGAACTGCGTGTTCGAGGGCCCCGTCGACGCCAACGCGCTGCCGTACGCGGACGCGTCGTTCGACGTCGTCTTCTGCCACCAGCTGCTGCAGCACGTGGGCGACCCGGTGCGCATCCTGCGCGAGATGCGCAGGGTCGCCAAGCCCGGCGGGCTGGTGGCGGCGCGCGAGGCGGACTACAAGAGCTTTGCGTGGTTTCCCGAGCCGGCGGGGCTGGACCAGTGGCTGGTGTGGTACAGGCAGGTTGCGCGGCAGTGTGGTGGGCAGCCTGATGCTGGGCGGTACGTGCAGCAGGTAAGTGATAGCGAATGGCACGCACCTCGTTGCTTTGTTCGCGGCCTGCTTCGAAACTTTGCTGATGACTTGTCACAGTGGGCAAAGGAAGCCGGTTTTCAAAAAGAGCATTTGAGTTTGACTTGGAGCTCGTGGTTTTACACGGGCGAAGCGGCCACGAAGTTTGGTGAGAGCTGGGAGGGCCGCGCGCTGCACTCTGACTTTGCGAAGCAGTTTTTGGCACGTGGGTTTGGAACGCAGGCAGACCTGGACGAGCTCAGCGCTACTTGGAAGAAGTGGTCGACAGAGGAGGACAACTTCATCGCTATACCCAACGGTGAGATATTGTACAGGGTGCCGGAGACATCTGCATGATGCAGACCGCTGACGCCAGATTTGCGCTTGCGGTGCATCGGGTTTTGAAGTCCTTCTCTCAGGAGACAGCGTCCAGATAATAATGTCCCATGGAGACCTCCTGAAAGTGAAACACTACTTTCGCGATATTAACAAGACGGTGGTTGGGTGGTGCGTGAGCCCGAGGTTCAGCCGGATCCAGACCATGGCTCGATGCTGCCCATGATGGGCAACGTTTTGTAGCAGCTGATGACTTGCATAATGAGACCTTCATACACTTAGGAATGCGAAGGAAGTCCTCCGGGTGATCGGGGCGAAATAGGTTTATTTCTCGAATCGACGGCCAGAATGCCAACCATGGGGTCCCGCAACTCAAACAGTCGCTGCGCGTTTCAGAATTCGATGTTGACCTTCACCACTTGCCTACTACTTCATGGATACGACAGACCCCGACCGTGGTTGCTCATCCTACTCTGACATCTGTCCCTTGTCCGCAAGTCCCACAACATCGATTTGCCATGCTCTGCCTGTTCCAGTGGCGAAAGCGCCCTTTTTCCCCAGCATGGCTTTCCACAATCTTTCGTTCTTAACCCCTCACAAGCACAGCGACCAAGACGACTCAAAGCGGACATCAACACAAGGTTCAACTCCCAGACAAACGACAAGGTTTTCGGGAGATTCAGTTTACAGTTTGCCGAAGCACGAGCTGCTGGCCGTGAAGCTTGATCTGAGGTCGGCGAGAACCTTGGCCTCGGGAATGATCAATGTCGCCATGGATACTTTAGTTCGCCATCATCGACGCAGGGACGATGTTCTGCAACCAAGGTAACAGTAGTATACACCGTCTGATGTGATAAGGTTGTGGTCTTGAAGTTCCCGGATTTCAGAAGCAAACTCACGGCGTGCCCGAGCTGTGGTGCTGGCGCCGTTGTTGTGCAAAAGTACCTATGCAGCCCGTACGCCTTTCACACTATATGTACGGATGCAGTCAAGGAAATGAGATCAGCAGCCGTTGTATCATATAACGCATCACGTTGCACCCGTGTCCCCCTCTGATAGATCAGATCAACAACAAACTCGATGAGCGGGTTCGGGGTCAGTCGAGTCTTGCGGCCCCGGAACGACGGTCCAGAACAAAGACGGGTTTTAGATTTTCTTCTTTCAACAAACAAAACGAAAATATAATCGATCGTTGCTGCAAGAGTACAGACCTAGGTCGCAACTCACGGGCACCCCGAGTCACGACGAAGCCATGGCGGGCATGATGATGATGGCAGAGCCAGAGGACGCCCTCATCGGGCCGAAGCTGATAGGGTTGAACTGGAGCATGACCACGCTTGCGGCGGTCGTGGTGGCCTTGCGAATATTCGAGAAAATTCGCAAAAGGTGCCGACTCTGGTGGGACGACTACATCGCCATCGTATCATGGGTACGTCGATTTGTGGGCAGCGCACTGGATTTATGATCGTTAGTCCGAATATTGACAGACCGACTTCACTCACAACCTCCAGACTCTCCTCCTCGCACTCAGCATTTCCTTAACCTTCGAGGTCGAGAAAGGCCTAGGAAGGCATATCTCCGAGCTGAGCCCCGCGGTCGTTGAAGGATTCACCCTCGCCATCCAGCTCTCCTCCACCATCGCCATCGCCGGCACGGGGCTCGCCAAGACCGGCTTCGCAGTGACCCTGCTCAAGATCAGCAAGGGACGCCTCCGCCGGCTCGTCTGGCTCGTCATCGCGCTCGTCAACGTCGTGTCGGGGATGTCGGGCACGGTGATCTGGGTGCAGTGCACGCCCCTGCGGAAGAACTTCGACGCGTCGTCTCCCGGAACCTGCTTCTCGGGCGCAACACGGGTGGGGATGCAGATCTTTAATACCGGTGAGTGACATTCTGGGTAGTCTGGACAGATGTCGGGTGGGCTCTGAAGCTGACATGGGTCGGCTGCAGCTGTGTCGGGCACGGCGGACATTGCACTCGTCGTCCTCGCTCTGTGCCTCATCCGCAGGATGACACTGAAGAGGAGCCACTGGATCGGCGTGGGAGTCTGCGCTGTAATCGGCGTGTTGTAAGTTATATGATCCGTAACCCACAGGACTCTCGCTAACCCAAAGCCCAGTGCGGGGCTCACGAGTTACTTCAAGTCCGCCATCATGCACGTCCTACTCAGCGACGACATCACATGTAAGCAATATCCCCCGACACCTCTTTTCGCACCTCCATCCACATCAGGCTGACTTCGAATTAACCTTCCCAGTCGAACTCATCCCCCTCTTCTCCTGGGGCGTCGTCGAACCCGCCCTCCTCCTCATCGCCGGCTCCCTCCCAGAGCTGCGCGACCTGGCCGCAAAACGCCCTCCACGCACCAGACGGCCACGGCCGCGACGATACGACCTCGAGCAGTTCAACTACCTCCACGACGAGCACCGCGGCGACACCGAGTGCCAGTCAAGCGAGACCGTCCAGTGCCAGTCGAGCAGCAGCAGCTCGAGCTCGAGTTCGAGTGCCAGCGGCGGCGACGACGCCGCGCCCACCAAATCCCGGGACTTCGACCCCGAGTACGACTTTGCGCGGCGGCAGTACGCCGAGGCGGCGCAGAAGACGTTCGGCGGCCAGGCTGACTTTACACGCCCTGGGAGTGCCGTGGACAAGAAGTGAACTCGTCGTTGCCTGCGGCAGCTGGCCTTTGTTTCTTCATGGGCACTGAGTACGGATGTGCTACTTGGCCGCGCCACCTACTTTCCGTGGTGTCGGTCTGTGTACACATTCCCATTTTGTTTCTGTCTGCATCTAATTTCTTGTTGAGCAATCGATATCCACTGCCTGAATCAATAGAGAATGTTATCCCTAATTCTATCTGCTTGCCACCATGCGTTATCATATATCTTTCTAAAGTCCCGAATCACACCGATGCTGAGCGTGTGAAAAAAAGGGTCCTGTCTAAGTACGTATAGTGAATCTAAAGAAGGTGGTATCTAAAGTCCTGGTAAAACGTAAAAAAAACCAAGCGCATCATGTCCAAAGACCCCGAACGCCAGAGCATCCTCGCTATTCCTTCCAAAGTTCCCACAAATCTCACCACCCAAATTTCTCCACAGCAAGCCTCACATTCCCTCCCCTCCCAATAGCCTCAGCACACGTATTCCTCACCATCCTATTCAACCCATCCGGCCCAGAAACAACCACCGCACTCTCCCCTCCCCAATCACCAACCCACTCCTCCACCAACCCCACAACATCCGGCCGCCCCGCCTCGGCCGTCGGCTTCGGGATCACAAGCTCCAGCCCAGCAGCCACCAGCTCGTCCAGCTCCCGCGGCGGGACCCACAGCCTGTGGTCCGCGCAGTGAATCACCCACAGCATCCGAACCTTCCTTCTCGCGGGAGGCGCTCGGCCGCTCGGATCCTCCCTCAGCAGCGCCCACGCAAGCGGCAGCGTCACGGCGATCCCGCTCCCGCCCGCGACGAGCACCGCGTTGTCTGCCGCGCGGAGCATTTCCACCGCGTGCTGGGAGCCGTACGGTCCGTTGAGGCGCACGCGGAGGGGGGCTCGGTGGCGATGCTGGGCGCGGTGGTGCAGGAGGAGGGCGGATGTGAAGCCGCTTTGGGCGCGGATGAGCAGCCTGAGCTTGATCGTCTGAGGAGTTGTTTGCGCAGCAGCGTCTGGCGCCGCAGACGCGATGGTGAAGGGGTGCGCTTGCAGCGCGTGTGAGCGGCCGAGGGCCGGCACGGTGAGGAAGACGTGGTCTGTTGCTCGCCAGCCGTCCCTGATATCCTGCCCCTGCACCACCCGCGGAGCCCTGCAGGGCGTGCCGCCCCAGCCCCACCAAGAAGACGTCGAGGTCGTCGGTCTGTCCCACGTCGCGGTCAAGAACATCGTCTCTCCGTCCGGAAGGACCTCTACCTCCGCGTCCACCGAGGCGGACTTGAGCCCCATGCGCCAGACCGCGCGATCGACGAGGAAGATGGTCAGCGCGAGCAGGGTCCACGGCCTGGCGATGTGGACGTGCTTGAAGAGGAAGCCGAGCGCGAGGGTTTGCAGGAGCACGTGCGAGGCCAGGAAGAGCTCGTACCAGCGCTGGCGGAAGCTGCCGAGGGAGGTGAAGTAGAGAGATTCGTAGCAGACGAAGGCGCCGAGGCCGTAATAGATGATGGGTCGTGCGAGGTACTCCCATAGTCCAGGGCGGGGGCCGAACCAGTCTGGGGCGAAGCCGGGGGCGAGCCTCCACTTGAAGATCCTCACAAGTCAACATTTTGATGCCTGTGCTTCTACGCTCGGCTGGCACGTGAATGGGAGCATATGCGCTGCGGGGCAAGAGGGTGACTCACGAGAACCTCACCCACGGTGTGGATGAATGCCTGGAAGCAGATATACTCGCCCACACGCCGGTGGAAGATGTTCAGCGCCTCGTAAGACAGTCCGGTGAGGAGCTGGATGGGTTGATTTTTGGCAGCGAGGACGTAGAGGAGTGGGAGGTTGGCAATGAAGGCATCACCGGCTCGAGCTGAAAATGGAAGGGTGAATTTTAAACCCAAGGGCAGCTTGTAGAAATGAAAGAAAAGGTTGATGGCGAGCCAGAAGCCAACGAATAGCGAAGTGCCGTTCGAAGGGAGGAGTCTGTCTACAAAAGGCAACGGTCGAGGTTGGTACTCCAGGTACGCGGCAACCCGCGACTTCATCTGCCCATAGATTGTGGGTGTTTGCTCGTCGTAGGATCGCCTGAGCCCCAGCAGCGGAAGTCTCTCGATATCGATCTGGGAATCCTTCAGTGCACCAGAAGGTGTTGTGATGCGCGGAGAGCTGCTTGCAGACGATGCACTCGGAGAGCTCGGAGAGCACTCTGCGCTGCATTCACTGCCCCTGTCGTCCACGCTCGTCCTCTCCCGCCATCGTACGCGGCATCTTCGCTTCTCCAGAAGGTGTAGGATAGTCAGGACGGCCAACATTGCCAGCAAGACGTAGTTATAGACATCGACGAAGCTCCTGCCAGCTACCAAAGCGTCGACGAGCTTCTCGAAGTAGGCAAGTTGGTCTGGTGGAATTTCGCGTGGTTTTGTGGACGAAGCCACGTCGTCACCGCTTGTTAGTGTTGACGCATCGCTGGCGGACAGGACTGTTTCTCGTAGGACACTGCGAAGCCAGGGCGGGATCCTAATGTCCGATGTGTCTTCCATCGAGCACCGAGAGGAGAAGTGGTTGTTATTAGGGTCGTATCGGGAGGAAGACGCGGAAGAAGGAGTGCAACGGACGGAGAATACATTTGGGAGTCTAGACTGATCTGATAACTAGATTAGATCGATCTGATAACACCCACGGGATCGTCTCGGGGCCGAGATCGCAGTCCGTGGGGGGATTTCATGCTGTTAGTGCGAAAGTGAAGAATAGGTGGCTATCTTAACTGCCAATTTTGGGGCACCTTGGCAGTCACGATGGTGATCTCGTCATGTGTGCAGTCTGTACAGACAAAAGAGGTCTGCTGTAATCATCACCCATCCCAACACTGTACAGTAACCGCCTCCCTGACTCGTAATGAAGCCTTGCACATGGCGGATCTGCAAGTGGTTTTGGTGGCGCTGAGAGTCTGGGTCTGGGACGAGCAGCGCAGCCGAAAGGAAAAGAATCAAGGCGCGATGTGGATTTCTTCGGATATTCGTTTACCGCCCCAGCACATTCTTTGCTTTTCTGGGGCGGTGGTCTGGCTTGATGATTGGCGAATCATGGCGATGTTTCCTGTCAAAAAAATGATCGACCGGAGCGGAAAGTGGATATGCAGAAGTCTCCGGTCTTGAACTGAGGCAGTTTATTAGACGAGATCCTCGGGATTCAACTTTCAAAGGTTGCGGGCTTGCTGACAGTGTTGGTGATGGCCTAGTATGAAGGCCTCTAGGGTGCTGTGCAGTACTTTTGGTGGCCAACTTGGCCAACCTTTAAGTATTCTACAGGTCTAATGGCTGCAAGGCCAGAAACTGTAGTCTCTATGCCCCAGCAGAGCGCACAAACAACACCTGGGAAGAGTTGCTGCAAGAAGGACATAGATAGACTCAGGTGCCACCGTACCGTCAAGTCGCCACGTAGATGCCCGCTGAACAAAGGGAAACGATCCAGCTCCTGAAGCACTGGAAAACACAAGTCGTTGGGGTATGATGCTCCCCGAGCACTTATTAAGGTCATACATATATACAGTTACTAATGCACATGATAAAACCGCCGGCGACTTGACGTGCTCCTGTATTCCGCGACGTCCTATGCATCGTCATCCATAGGTGAGTTCCCACTTAACCCTCCTGCCTTTCTTTACACCCAGCTTCCCCTTGGCCCCGGCGACCCCGGCGGATTGCTCCGTAACGGACTCGGCACCGACGCCAACTCGGGCGACGGCCTCGTCCACACCGGACTATCCGGTTCCTTGTCATAGCTCGACTCGCCCGCCTGCTGAGACATGAACGCGCTCACCCGCGGCGTCCCCCGCTTCCCGCGCCGTGCACTCTCTGGTATGTCCGGTATCGGGGTCTGCGGCGCCGGGAACGGATATCGCGAGCTCCGCGTTGAGGCTGGGCTGGGGAGCTGTGGCGGTGTTGATGGTGAGCCGGCAGACGGGCGCCGGCTTGATCGGGCGCCCATGCTGATCGGGGAGCCCAGGGGGGTGTCGTCTGGGCTCGGGGAGGAATAGTCGGCGTAGCCGGTCCCGATTTGCGGGACGCGCGGTGGCGCCGACAGGCCTTGGAATGTGCTGCGGATGTCGAAGCGTACCGAGCCAGAGGCGGAGTGGTTCGATTTCTCGGAGATGGTGCTCTGGTGGTGGAGTCTGGTTGGGAGGTGGAAGCTCGGGGGTGGTCCCTCGGAGGGCCGTCTTCGGGTTTGTGAAGAGCTCGGGTCTTGAGGTATGGCGGGAGGCGATGGTATTGTCGCGGAGGATTCCGCCGAGTTGGAGCTTGCGTGGAATTGGGTGCTTAAGGGAGGAGGGGGTGGTCGGGAACCGAAGCTCGGTTTCCTTGCGGTGTGCGTCTGGTCAAAGCTGGGCTTGCGTCTGATGGTGCCCGGGGTGATGACTTCATTCACTTCAGCCTCGAATCGGTCGAGGCTGTCGAAAGATGATTCCTTGCTCGTGATGACGGACATCTCAAATTCCCTGTCCACCACGATGCCCTTCTCCGGGTTGGCACCCTCCTTCACACTCGTCAAGAATCCACTCTGGCTCGCTCCGCGAGAAAAGGACCCCGCGGTGGAGCCGGTCATGCCGGTGTTTCTCTTGGACTGCATACTTCGGCCGCGGGAGGAGATCACGGTGACGGAGTTGGCGCTCTGCATTGGGAGCCCGCCGCTTGTGGCCCTGGAGTGGCCGTAGCGGCTGGTATAATGCGCGCTGGCTAGGAACTTCAGCTGGATGAAGAGGGGCCGAAGGGTGGCGAGAGACGATGCGGTGATGGCGATGCCGCACTCGACGATACTCCATATTGCGAGGTCGGTGAAGTTGTACAGGTAATCGGGGTTTGAAAGAAGCTGAGATGCGTAGGGGATGCGCGCGATGGTTGCTACTGAGGCTCTGTAGTCACATATGAGATGTCAGATTATCCACAGCCCGGACCAGTGAAACTAGCCGTCCACTGTCTTGAGAATGGCAGACAATAAGAGAGCAACATACAGTGAGCCGAGTGCTAAGACACAGCAGACGGAGATCTTGGTCTTCTTGTCCAGCTTCGCGCCCTTGATCAACGTGACTGGCAGCAGCGCAAGAATGACATCCGACAACAGTCCAATGAGCACGGCAAAGTACGTCGGTATCGTCGCCAGCATCTTGCCGTTGCACTTGCCCGTCACAGGGGCATTCTCGGTATACCGGTACCAGTAAAACGGGACAGGCTGGCACTGGAAGATGGCGATGAAGACGTAGAAGGCGTTGTACAGCCCGACGACACACAAGAGGACGATGATCGTGATGCGCTGCCAGTTGTTGTTGACGCACAGTCGCAGCAGGAAGATGCCCACCACAAACTTGACGAGCGTCGAGACGACGATGTAGGCAACCTGTCCCGCCCACTTGTAGATGAGCGCCTTGTGCCTGTTCTCGACCGAGACGTTCTCGACATGCGCGCCCAGGCCGTATGAGACGCCGACCACCACCACAGCAGAGAACCCGCACTGAAGAAGCTGCATGCGTGTCACATGTCAGTCCAAGGTCGACGACGACGACACACACACACACACACACACACACACACAACCGACGATGCAGAGGCCCGACTTACACAAGTGAGCACGGCCAGGTAGTCCTCGATGACAAAGCGCTTGAGAATCCTGGCCATCGTGTAACTCCGCAGCGCCACGGCAAAAATACATATAGCTGCCATGCCAATGGCCACCTCCGCCATCAGCGGCCCGCGATTGTCCTCTCCATAATCCCACATCTTCCCGTCTTCCTCGGTCGCGTCGCCCTGGCGGGTGGGAAAGTCGTATATGTAGTGGGCGTGTTATTCAACCGGAGGGGGGGGGGATCCAAGTTCAAGTTCCCATGCCAGACACCTCTCCGCACAAAACGATTCACTCGGATTCTCTCATGGACACAGCAGCAGCAGCATGACCTGGAAGTCGCAAATTAAGCATATGGGAAATGCAAAAAAGAGAAAGAAACGAAAGAGAACATCACTGAAGGGTCGACCGGCGCAGTAAGGTAGTAGTGCCAGAGTTATGAGTGCTCAGTGGTTGCCCATGCAGTGGTCCCCGGTGGATCCACAGGCCAAACTGGACATGTCGTCCCGAGTGAGTGGGAACATGACCCTGTCCACTTTGCCCATCCACTTGCCATAGCCCAGGAAATGCCTGTGCGAAAGGATCCATCATCCCAGGGCCCCCTCGGCGAGCTTGCTCGCACAGGAACAAATGAACAGCAGCAAGCAAGCATTGCAAAGACCGATGCGCGCCTCGTTGTGGGCCAGCAAAAAAATGCGCACGCATTGCGCAGTGCCACCCCCTGGCATGCGATGGGCTTTGTCACTGGGTGTGTTTTACCCGCTGTGATGAGCATGGGAACCGCCAGCTGCTGATGAGGAGTCACACAGGCGTGCAGCGGCGCAGTTCGCGAATCGGGCAGCTCGATTGGCTGGCGTGGGTTCTGGCTGGCCAGCCTATTGCAGCAAGCAATGTCCTGTAGGGCGTATCAGTGGCCAAACCTTGTGCGCTATGCCTGCTGGGCCTTGCCACGGCGCGAGCGAATGGGAAGCGGTATCCGGGCTTTAAAAATCTCTGCTCTCGCTTTGCTCGCGGGCTTCGCATTATCGGCGTCCTGCAGGTCTTGATCAAATTGGGAAAGGCTCTGAGACTGCGTTCCGTTTGGGAAAGTGCTTGCAGATTCGCGCCGCTGGCATTGATGACTGAATAACGAAAAAAGCATGGATGCTTGGTAGAAGACTAGAAAAATACATAAAAAAAGAGGCACAAATCAGGAATGCCGCGCCTGCCGATTTGATGCCCCGGGGGCTTCCCAGTCCGATCTCCAGCAGCCCGGATCTTCAGCAGCGAGGCCCGGGCCTGTGGGGGCCACTGGGTCTTGCCAAGTCCGGGGTCTGCGCCCAGGGGGGGTTTTCCAAGGTAATACTCCGGAAATACGCCACAAAGATGGGAAAGTCTCCCACTGGGGATCTCTCTTTATCAGTTGTGATATCTCAAGAAATGTCGAGACCTATCAATGATCTACCCACTCTCCGGCGTCATGTGGCACGCGTGACGATGCCATGCAGTTGGATAGGTAATCCACAATCGTATGCGAGTATCTGCACGCTCGGATCTGTGCTCGAACCCTCGTGGCCCTCGGTTGTATTACAGTGCAGTGTCCTGAGTGTACAGTGTCAGGACTGCAGTTCTCGGAGGCGGGCGCTCAGAGATGTATTGTATTGTACGTAGCGAACTATCGACGGCAACATCCATTTGAAGATGAAAGGATAGAGTGGAGCTATATAACTATTACGCTTCGAGGCCCAGGGGTAGAAACCTCGGGATACATGGTACCACTCCCAGACTGCAGCTCTGTCCTGTCGTCGCCCTGCCCTCCGATTCCTTCTGCGATTTGTGCTCCTTCGATGAGGCGAGGTCTCGTATACGGAATATAACGCGCACGCTTTCGGGCGCGCCAAGACGAAACTCTCGGCTCACTGACCTGCAACTAGCCATAGCCATGACATGACCGCTTCCGAGATTCACAGATCGCGCAATGGGCGATGTCGACACGTGCGCCGATGTTGTGAAACCTCCCTCGCTCCGGAGGGGCTGCTTGCTTGCATTACATGAAAAAAGGTATAAAAAAAAAGAAATGACAAGGAGGTTTTCTTGACGCACGCCTGAAGGAAACGAACGTTGGAGACGGCATCATCCGGCCGAGCTCCCACCAGGACAGGAGTGCCGGAGTGATCCGCGTCCGGGGTGCCGTACCGTTACTGACAGCCGAATTAGGAGAAGCTTTTCGGAAAAGGGATCAGCAGCCGCGAAAAAGGCTTCCAAGCAGCCCTGTTGGAGTCCCTGCATGCCGCTAGAAGTTTTGTGTGCGAGACCCTGGGCGGTGATCAAGAGCTAGGTGCTTACGGTTGAGCCCCTTCTATTCTACTCGGTGCTGTTCTGTATCAACGACTTGTATCAACTCCTCGATAAGTGAAGATGGTGACGCGTTCCTGTCACCCCTCTCCCAAGTTGGGAATCTCGAATAATGCCCACCTCGGCTAGAGTCGAGCCGCCCACTTTGGCGGTCGGCCATTTATCTTCATACGGATGCACTGCAGGTGGCCGCATGTACAATGTAGGTACTTCTTGCTGAGCTCTTGAGTATGTGTCCCCCACAAATCTTCCACAAGGCGGAGATTCCGAACTCGACGGGATACTGTAGCTACTAAAGATCAGGAGGTCATGGCGCACACATGGACTCGTTGACTATACTGGTATGGTTGCGCGGATGGGCGGCTCTGTTGGTTCATTTTAACGTCACAGATATTTGGTTACAGTGGAGTGGGAGTGAAATAATATATCATCCACCACAACGCAACTTCGCAATTACATGGGCACGTCCAACAAGATATCACGATGTTACAACGAATCTGGCAAGCCTGGTTCCCGAGGTTGATGCCGCATGCGTACTGTACTTTGGTAGTATTCCATCTCTAAATGGGGATGTCGCCTCGGCCCTAAGAGTGGATCCACCGCAGCGGGTATCACGTAGATTTCTGTTTGCGGCAGCAGCATCCGGAGCCAGGGTAATTCTCATCGTCCGTCTAGGTTCTGCTTTGCACTCACAGATACTGGACGATACTAGCCTGGCAGGTCGCATTAGGGAGAGAGAAGCTCCTTGCACTGGTTTCACATAATTTGCTATTCACCTCATAGTGCCGCAGTGCACGAAGTGTTCGCACAAAATCATCACCTGAGCGCATGCCATACTCTATGGGCGGCGTGCGGCCAAGCGGCTCGAAGTACAGCCCGAGAGTCTGCACGGTCCATGACAATGTGACATGATCAAGTCACTGACTCAAGAAGGTAATGTCAATGATGTGATCTCGGTCTGCCACGAGGGTTCTGTGTTGTCGGAATTTATGAAAATGGTGCACATCACCGGCCTACCGAGCTGTAGCCTCAGCCTGCGAGTCTATCCTGGCTCCTCAGTCCTGACACATATACTTTGTATACTAAAGCTTGGCTCGCTTCTCGGATAAACCGTGGATGCTTCTGTTTGGATTGAGTCAAGACCTAGATCAAGGGTCTCGTGTTGTGTTTATACCAAAGCATAGCCGTCATCCAAAACACGTTCAGGCCCGAACTTCGAAATGCTGCGGATTTCGGAGGCGTCGGATCTCACAATTTGGACTTACGAGTCCGTAAAAATAAGGTTGTAAGATGCCCTGGGGTTGTACAGTCTCTCCGTCGTCTTCTCCATGGCGCGAACCTGCCGTTGAGCCGGATCTGCTCTCCAGAGCAGCGGTCAGCTTGTGGTGGAGTCTTTTATCGTCTAGGTATTCTGGCATTATAGGCATTATTTGCACAATATTAATAAGCCATGTCACTCTAAATCAGTCTTAAAATGTTTAATTAAAGGACCGGATAACTGGCTTTGTTTTATCAACTCATGAGTACCCTCTTCAACGCAAGGTCAAAGCAGTGGCCCTTCGATTCATCGAGTATGAGTACTTGAGGCAACTCGAAAAGCAGAAAATTGTAACAGAACCGAAAATCTATGTCATTGCATTCGTAAATGGCCTCCAAACCCAACCATCCTACAGGAGACACCATGGGGATGCCCAAGGTCATCTCTCATGTAGCCCCCGGGTATATGCACAAAAGGAAAAGGCCGCGAGGCGACAGAACACCATGCTCGCAGTACCTTGACACCAGTCCTCACGGAGGAAGTCCCAAACCCGGTCAGCCTGCCCAAGCCAAGAAGAAGAAGAAGGAGGGTCGATATCTCCTGACGTTGTACCCTCAATGCGGAAGAGGCATTCATGGCCTCCCAAAGCCGTGGGCACCAGTAGCCGTTGGTCGTCCAGTGGGCCGCACTCCAGTGGCATAGTTCTCACAGCCAGTCGGCCTTCCACTCGGGACTAGGAGTACCGGTCAGTCTCGGACAACGACAATGATTTCAGACGAACGTAGCAGACTCACTAGCTCTTTTCTGTCCATACCCAAAGCCACCCGTCGGCTTAGCAGGACCGGATCCGCAGGCTGGGTCACCTGCATCACGGGCCTGTCCATTTCCAAGTGCTGTATACCGAAAGGGAAATCAGTTATAAGAAATTCCAAGAAAGGTCGACCGCAGAGCATTCACTCACCGTTCACACCACCCGGCCCAGGGAAGCCGGTTGGGAGAGAAGAAGGCAAGCCGGTCGGGAAACCAGTCGGAACGCCTTTCGCGTTCGGGAAGCCAGTCGGGAAGCCAGTCGGGAAGCCAGTCGGGAAGCCAGTCGGGAGGCCGAATCCTGACCCAGTCCGTGTCGGCAGCTCGTACTCGTCGTTCTCGTTGTCGCTGTCGTCATGATCATGACGCTTGTGTGTGAAGTGGTCGCGGACTTCGTGTGCAGCAGCAGCAGCGTCGACGGCGGCGGCGGCGGCGCCGGGGAGACTTACTGTGCGCTCGACGAGGCCGTTGTGGAAGGCCCATGGGAGGGTGAGGCCGGTGATGAGGGTTGGTGTGAGCACGACGGCGGCCACCAGGGCGTTGCGGAGGGAGAGAGTGGGCTGCATTTTGAGCTGTGTGGTGGGACACGAAAACAGAAACTCGGAGAGATTTGATGTCTTTCTCGGGTCGTTCGATGCTCGGAGAAAGGTATGGCGAGTGTTGAAGGAACGATGAGTGTGGTGGTGCTGATGAGATGGGTGATGAAGATGTCGATCTCGATCATGTCGAAGACAAGAGCCGGTCTTCTTATGCTTCATCGATCCTCAAGAACTGCGCCTGCGTCTACAGCATGGCGACTCCAGTGTAGATCCCAAAACGCCATCTATCTCGAGGCCATCATGGTGGGCTGAGTGCCCAGTAGATGAGCCTCAAGTGGATACGGCCGGCTACCGAGTGTCTGGATATATGGCCAAGACATAAACGTTGACGTGATGTTTCTGGGCTGTGTCTGTTTGAGACCACAATCGCAGTGACAACTTGATTGTGTTTGTTTACTCACAAAGGGGATCTCGTTAACCAGAATCAAACCGCAAGGGGCAAACCTGTGCCGGATACATGGCAGCTGACGACAAGGCTGAGATGCTTGACTCGAGATCTCTGGACGCCATGGGCAGATCTTGAAGGGGGATCTACAGATCGCAAAATAGACGTGTCTAGACGAGACGATAGCGAACCAGCCATTGGCTGGGCTGCCACGCATTTTCTTCTCCTAGAGATGAAACAAAAGTTCAGATGGATGAAAATAGTTTCATATGGGCCAGACAAGCGGGTCCTTATTAGGCTTTGAGTACAGTAAGTCAGATATAGATCGAGCGGCCAAGATGACTTGGCAGTTGGCACAGCTGGCTTTAGGAACAGATAGATACTTAGTAGATCCGCAGAGTGACTGACAAGATCGCTTCGTTGCTTGCGTTCTTTTTATCGACGGCCAGAAAAGCTATTTGCTGACGTCGCCCTGCTTGAGCCACAGTGCCAACATTGAATGTCACTGATGACCCATAGAACCTGGAAGTTAGGCTGAGACACTAACAAGTCCCTTTGCTTCACAGATTTGCGAAGGTCTTGGAAGTTGGGCCAAGTTCTTTATATCTACGAAGACCACATGCCTGAATCTGTACGGCTTGGTCACTGTAATGATATATGCGCAGGTGCCTTCTGGATCCTCAGCACGACCGGCCACCAGAGAATTCCACAATTTCACAAACGCCAACATCAAACCTCACAATAGAACGTAGATGCTATACCCCTCCAAAGACCAAGCATCAACGCCCTCTCTCTCTCACGAATACCACACAGCATTCGCACAACACCCCCCTCCCCCCACGGCATCCACCACATCCACCCGCGCCACCACCGCCGCACCCGCCCCGTCCTCCGCCAGCGCCCACACCTCCACAAACCCCGTCGCGCTGTCCGTCAGCGCCACAAACCGATCGCTGAACGGCGCCGGCGCCACCGCGTTCGCCGCCCCGCCGGACGACGTCGTGTTCAGCAAGAACAGCTGCGCCTCGATCGCCCCGTCCGCCGCCAGCGCAAACGCGCTGATCAGCCCCTTGCGGCCGCCGCCGCCGCTCGTGTCCCGCGCGCGGTTGCTCGCCCACAGGTACCGCTCGCTCGGCGACAGCACCACCTCGTCCGCCCAGTAGTCGGCGACGTCCGCGCCCGCCTCGACCAGCGCGTACGTTGACGGCGACGACGACGACGACACGTTCGCGGCCGCGAGCGCCGGAACCACCCCCGTTGCGTTGTCCCGTGTGTACGCCGCGACCTGGCTCGCGCCCTCGAGCAGCACGTACAGCCACGCGCCGCTGGAGTGCACGGCCACGTGCCGCGGGTCCGCGCCGGCCGTGGGCCCGTCGAGGTCGGCGACGTACGTCATCGCGCCGGTGGCCGGGTCGATGCTGTGCGTCCACAGCTTGTTGCCGCTGTCGTCGGCGGTGTAGAGGAACCTGGAGTCCGGGCTCAGCACGGCGCCGTGCACGCCCGAGGCGGCGGTGAAGGTGACGTTCTGGATCGCGTCGAGCAGGGTGCCCGTCGCGGGGTCGACGGAGAGCACGGAGCCGCAGTCGCCGGCGGCGCCGTACAGCGCGTAGGGCGGGTTGTGGTCCGCGACTTGGAAGATGGGGACGGCGGTGGTGGAGCAGTTGGCGCCTCGTGTGGCGATGCTGGCGGTGTGGGTGATGCTGACACTGGTGCCGTTGGTGAGGGCGTAGCTAACGTAGCCGGTGCCTTTGTAGGCGTTGCCGTAGAGGGCGGTTTTGTCGTGCTAATTCGTTGTGTGTCTTTGTTAGTGCTATGTCTTGTGGATATGTGAGCATCTCCATTGCATCGACATACGTTGAAGGTCAACCACGAATTCGCAATGGGCACTGTGGTGTTGGCCACGAGGTCCAGTGTCAAGGCCTCGTCATCGAACGCGAGAGTGTACAGGAACGGTGTGCCGAACGTGCCCACGATGAGCTCGTGTGTTGCTGCGTTGGCTGCGGTGATGGCGCTCAGGAGAGCTGCCGCTTTAAGTGACCCGTGCATGATCGAAAACTGAATTCCGACGGTGGATGTCCTGGACGTGGGAAGAAGGTCAAGGGTGGGTTGAAGAAGCAGGAGAGGTCAATACAAGAAGGCATCTTCGGTCGCCTTTATACAAAGGACTCCACGACACACCGCATTCCAAGATGCTTTCTTCTTACGGACCGATTGCTGGTACGGAACAGAGTTCTCCTGGATGCAACGGCAGGACCTGGCAAATCCCCGCGATGAACAGCCCCATCATCACGGACTCCTCAAGGGAGAAACTTTCCCTCTCATCAATGACGGGATATAGCAGGATAATGTCCACGGACGCCGCGTACGCAGCAGCAGCACGAGCACGCATAGTGGCGTCGGTGAGGCCAGCGCGCAGCGGGATGTGGGGAGACAACCTTATTTTCAAGGTCTGGTACCTGATTAGAGTTTCGGGATCTATATCTGCACAAGGGCTGATTCGTGTTCCTCTGTATGATCTTGTGAACGACCATAAAATGCTATTACCAATAGGCACAACATTGTTGGTCGAGGGACGGTTAGGCGGCGGTAAGGCGCTAAATATTGGGCCCACCATAGGGATGAAACGAAACGACACCTGCCCGTTGAAGGCCCGGGCGTGCTGGCGTGCTGACAGATCCACACAAAACGTGAGAAAGTAAGTGAAGGCATGGCACAACATCACTGTTTTTGCACTCGTGCAAGTTGCAACCAGGCAGTTGTGCCAGCATGATTGCGTGAGCTGCGTCGTGGCAAAGATCCAGAGTTGACCCCTTTATCCTGACTCACTCGCGCTTCCCTTCCAGACCTTTCACTTATTCATTGTCCTGGATGTGAAATGTGAAGTTGCCCCGTTGACTCGAGCCAGCAAGCGACAATCGCCTTCCTCGATCACTGAGACCACTCGCTGTGCAGGCGAGTATGTCAGTCAAGGCGCCGTACGGTTGTCTTAGAGGCAGAAGGAGCGTCACATACCAATATCCGGATGTCCAGCTGCACTGGCAATGTCCTGGAACTTCTTGTCGGGAAAGACACCGTGTCGCCAGAACGAGACGAGACCCAGGACGACTGTGACCAGAGTGAAGAGGTTCGCGAGGGCATACGGGATGAAAAGACTGTTGGGTAAGTAACCGTAGCGGTTGACCTCATCCCACTTCGTCACGTTCCTCGTAACATTGTAGCTGGGAAGTGTCAGCGAACGCAGGAACACAATCTCCGACAGAACTGACGACCTACGTGAGGAGTTCATTGTGCAAAAGGCTGACCGTCATATTGACACTCAGCTCCTCGATGAGCACATCCAGAGTGCGGTTCTGAGCCAAATCTTTGTCCTGAAGCCGTTGACTCGACAGGTTCCCGGGTGTCTCGGGGTTGTTCAAGTACAGCCCCTTCACGACCTCCAAGTTGAAAAACACGTCGAGATCGGAGCTCCCAAGGATGCTGTTATGCTGGATAGGCGAGTTGATAGCGCCGAACTGCATCGGACGGTACACACTCGGCTCGCGCTCGACGTACCACCCGAACAAGCCCACGAGCTGGTCGGTCAGCGTCCACAGGAAGGCCGAGTAGGCGTGCTGCGCGTAGTCGGACACGTCGCCGAGCTTGTCGCGCGGGAAGAAGACTTCCTCCTGGACATCGTAGGAGGCGTCGACGTCCTGGAAGCCGTTGTCCCAGGACAGGCGCACGTCGTAGCTGGCATTGTGGAGCCGGCAGACTTGATAGTACGCCGTGCGATCGAAGTCGTCGCCGCCGTCTGCGTCGTACCGCTCAAAGTACATCCAGAGCTCGTTGGAGGCGTTGGAGGGCTGTTGGTACCGGGGCTGGTCCATTGCGATGAAACTGTCGTTCTGGTCGAGGGCTGGGACGAAGGCGTAGTAGGCGGTCTCGTTGAGAAACGCGGTGCCGAGTGGTTTGGATGCTTTGACCTCGACGGCCTGGTCGATTTTCTGCATGGTGGTTGCATTTGCATCGGAGCAGCGCACGACCGGGCCGAAGAACTGGATGTCGTAGCTCGAGTGGTTGTAGGGTGGCTTGATGGGTAAGATCTCGCCACGGGAGGCCGTTGCAGTAGAGAGGAGGGTCAAGATGGTTCTTGGTCCGCAGAATGTTTTGCTCTGGTCGTCGACGAACTGCACGGTGCTCTTGTTCATAGGCGGAGAGTAGGCGTAGGTACCGCCGTTTTGGCTGTTGGCTATTGAGAGGTTGGGCACAGACTGCATCAAGTGGACGACCTCCTCGCTTTGATATACGAATAGAGTAGCCGGTGTGAAGAAGGGAGGCAGCACTAGGCACTAAACGACGAAGATCAGGAAATTGCACACTTTGAACGATGAAAATAGACACCGTCACTCACCCAAGCCCCGAATGCTATGAGTCCGCCGACAGGGAAGTTCCGCCAGACTTCAAGGCTGAGGAGAGACAAAGGTGCCGTGTCCGCACCGAACGCATTGTTCAGGCCGTTTACAGTCCACTGCTTCTTCTGCACCGCTCTCCAAAGCCATTGGGTATAAGCCGTCCATGCGCTTGCTGTGAGCGCCAACTGGGCGATGAATGAGAATGCGGTGCCATATCTTCAAGATTGGTCAGCACTGATCTATTCGCAGCCTTGACACCAAATGGCGCTTGTAGGTACCGCAGGTTCTGCTCTTGGCTATATGAGCTGCCAACGATCTTTCCATCCAGGTCCCTGTAGATCACACAGTGGGCGAGGCTGAGTGCTAGGCCGATGCTGTAGAAGAGAACCATAAGGATAGGGGACTTCCAGTGGTTGTAAGCTCGAGGCTTCCATAAGTTGATCCGCTTGGATATACTGGAGATGCGAGACTGCGAGGAGGCACTCCTGAGGTCTGTCAAGACAGGTGGAGGGAGCTGCAATGTAGGAGAAGATATAGGAACAGGATCCTGTGGCGCCGCCACAGATCGAGGGCTTGGGGCGGTGGATGGCCGAGATGATGCCGCTGTTGGAGACACATTGCCATCCTCGCGGCCGTTCGTCGCTGCATTGGTCGACCTCAACTGGAAGACGTTGCCATCAAATTCGTGGAGTTGGATCTCAGCCTCCGTCACGCTGAGCGTCGGATGCGCTTCCGCTGCAGCATGGCCATGTTCACCAGGGGACAAAGTCGTGCCGATGGGCATCCTCGAGAGCTGGAACTCAGAAAGAAGTCGAGTCTCCGAGGGTGATTATTTTCAAAGCAGAAAGTGTGGGTGACAGGACCTCACGCAGGCCGCGGTGGTATTCTCGAGGCCATCGCCGAATATTTGATATCTCGCGGAGTCACAGAACCCCAAGAAAGCACGCAGGCGCAGCACGTAGATGACGAGAAGGAAGTGCTCGAATCGACACCGAGAGGGTGTAGGTCAGCCACCATCCTTCACAGTCATCGGGCGCACCAGTCCAGTCAGTCCGTCAGTCCTGCATGGTGTCTGATGTGTCATAAGCACAGCCACCGCCATGTCTGGCGCTGAGCATCTTCTTGTATCTACTGCTGCTGCTGTCCGGGCCGCCCCTCCTCCGAAGACTTGCAGCGGGATGTCAGCTGGAAGTGGAAAAGCTTCGGGTGGTGAGGAACGTATTCAGTACAGTGTTGAGGACAAATTCAGCATCGCGATACGTCAAAGCCTGGCGACGATGTCAGAAGTACGATACCAACAAAATCTTTTGAAGCTGGCACGTGTGGTGAGTGTGGTGGAAAAAGGATGTGGAAAGAAAGTCTCCCAGTTTCTTTATCTCAGTGATTTCCATTGACACAGCGATCCGCGGCGACACATGTCTGGACCTTCCGGCCCCACCGGAGACGATTTTCCCACTGTAAATTTGCCAATAAGATTTGATCGATTTTGCCTCGTTTTCAACAGGTCGTTTGGTCTAGTTGGTTATGACGTGAGCTTAACATCAGATATTCTGATTATTACGCTCAAGGTCTGCGGTTCGATCCCGTGAATGATCATGTGTTCTTTTGCTTTTGAAGCCATTGAGAATTTTTTTTTGGCGTTGTGGAAGCGGTTGAGGCTGTCGACTTTTTGCATAGGGAAGTGCGGGCGCCCTATTTGAGTCACATTATGGGTAACTTACCCGAAATTGGTAGTAACTGCTTTGCTATACATTTTGGGAAGCCGCTACTGCGGCAACTATGTGGGTCCCGCACTCTCCCAGCGGCGTGCACGCTGTCATTGCACCCACGGGTTAGGTCGCGCAGCAATGAAGAGGCTGGCTTTAGGGTGAGTTAGGGTTAGGTGTTAGGGCTAGGATTAGGGTCAGCGTTAGGGTTGGGGCATAATATGTTTTTGAATTCGTATATGTTACTTGGTCGTGCATACAAATTTGGTGCTGAGCGTTGTACATAGTTGCAATAGCGGCTCCCTACATTTTGCTTCGTCGCAGCCGTTTAAGCACTATCGAGAAAAGTGGGCAATTGTATATCTCTATGTAACCTCCAAAACAAATTTGTTATCCTCAACCCAGTCTTGGATCACTCCTGCAACCAAGCCCGCATTCTCATCATCAAGTATAGCCAAATGATTCGCCTGCACCTCGACCGTCCTGTCCGCCAGAGCCCACTCGGCCGGACGCCAACCTTCACCAGCCCCCGGCATCGGCTTTCCCGCGCGCACAAACAATGTCTGCACTCTCCCCGGTAAATCCTCCGCAACCCAACCAGCAACAACCCTCAAATACGCCCCCATGACCGCGAGGCCCACGTCCACCTGCTCTTCCTCGGCGCCGTCCTGCGCTCCTCGCACGGCGGGCACGGCGGGCAGCGCCAGCGCCATCAGCCAATCCGGGTTATCGGCCTGAGCGACAGCGTACGTGTCAATCAACACCAACCCGACCAGCCGGGCGGCGTCACAATCTCCATCTCCATCTCCATCTCCATCGTGGTTGTAGAGCAGCATCTGCCGCGCCACCGCGTGCGCAACACACCCACCGGCGGAGTACCCCACCAAAATGACGCTTCTACCACCACCACCGGCGAAGACCCGGTGGTCGCGTTGTCGTACCGTGCGCGCGTGCATCTCCGCCAGCGCGCCCAGCGAATCTGGCACGCTCGACGCGGCGGCGGCGGTCGGGTGCGGGAGCTCGTACACGTCGTGGGCGCCTCCCAGGGCGGTCGCGAGGGCTGCGTATCTGCTGCGCTTGCTGCCGCTGCCGCTGCCGCTGGCGGAGCTGGGCGCGGGGACGAAGTCAGGGATGACGACTAGGACTGGGTTGCCGGCTGCTGCTGAGCCGGTTGCGAGGAGGCGGCGAGGACATGGAATGGACTCGGTAGGGAGTGGATGGGATGTGGTGAATCTCGGGAGCGTGAGTGACGCCGCGGCGAGGAGGTGCGCTGCGGCGGTGTAGTTGCCAGCTTCGATCATGCGATGGTGAAGAGAGGCTAGGCCGCGGAGGGCGGGCTTTGCGGGAGGGTTGTTAGTTGAGGCTGTTCGTTTGAGCTGCGGATCTGTGATCAGGGCCGTATGGTTAACTGCCCGACTCTCTATCGTGGTTCCCACGTCCCGCTGGTCCGTGAGCCTCTCCAACCGAGCAAGCAGATTCTCCGCCAGCACGGCGCAGGTATTCGCGTCAAAAGCGAGAGTGGCAGGCAGTCCTTGCAGCTCAGACAGTACGCTGAGTTTGTTTCGCAGCTGGATTGCCGCGAACGAGTCCATCCCCAAGTCACTGAAAGGTCGGTCTGTGAGTGTGTCGCCCTGCTCGTAGCCCAGAACTGCTGCCACTTCGCCGCGTACCTGCTCAAGCAGAAACGACAAACGGTCCTTTCGAGTTGGGGTCGTAGCGAGCCGCTCCCGCCACGAAGGTCGCTTATCCTGCTGGTCGCCTGGAAACTTGGCCAGCGAAATCGTGCGGTGCTGGTTGTAAGCAAGCACGGGCAAAGACTCAACTGCTTCCCCTCCCTGCACCAACAACGGCACAAGCACAGCCTCGTCGCCACTCATTCCCACCGCCTGGTCGAACGCACACACGCCCTGCTCGTCAGTCATGGCCCCCAGCACGCTGCCTCCAGCCCTCCCTCTCCCTCTCCCTCCGCCTCCCGCCATGCCGTCCCTGTTCCCCCACGGGCCCCAAGCCAGACTCAGCGCATGCAGTCCCCGCGCCCGCCGATGCCGCGCCAGGCCGTCCAGGAAGCAGTTCGCCGCCGCATAGGCAGCCTGGCCGCGGTTCCCCAGCACGCCCGCGGCGCTGGAGAACAGGAACAGCTGCGCGCCCCCCGGCCGCGGGCTGCTCAGCTCGTGCAGAAGCCACGCGGCGTCGACCTTGGGCCGCAGCACGCGCGCCACGCGCGGCGCCGTCTGCGCGGCCACGACGCCGTCGTCGAGGATGCCCGCGGCGTGGATGATGGCCGTGACGCGGGGCTGGGCGCCGGCCAGGGCGGCGGAGAGCTGCGCGCGGTCCGCGACGTCGCAGGCGCGGATGCGGACGGCCGCGCCGCCGGGGGAGGAGGAGGACAGGGCTGCGAGGAGTGTGGGCGCGCCTGGCGCGGCGAGGCCGGCGCGGCTGAGGAGGAGGAGGCTTTTGAGTTTGGGATCGCGGACGAGGTGGCGTGCTATGGCCGCCCCAAGAGCACCTGTGCCGCCGGTGATGAGGATGGTCCCGCTGGTATCAAGGGACGTCGAGGGTCCGGCTACGTTGGCGGCGGATGATGGGTGGTGCATTTTGACCCTGTGGAGACTCGGAATCATGACCCTTCCATTTCTTACGGCTACAAGACCCTGCCCCGAGGCCAACGCTCGCGGAAGTGCTGCCTTCGAATCTGCAGTGCTATCTATGTCAACAAGCACCAGCCGGTCTGATCCGAATTCTGTTTGTGCGGATCGTACCAAGCCCCATATCGCAGATGCAGCGAGATCTGGGTCCGCAGTTGAGGCATTTTCGGTGACTATGATAAGGCGGCCGCCGGCAGCGAAAGCCCCATTCATAGCCCATTGCTGGATGGTCTCAAGGACCTGAGCAGTTTCGCTATGCACAGCCTCTGGGAGAGGCGCCAGACTATGTCTGTTCGGATCGGCACATTCGATATTTGTATCTGCCTTGGGAGATTCGACATCGATATTCGCGTGGGTAGACTCGATTCCGGTATTCGACTCCTGCCTCAGGATGAGCCGGTCTGCTATTGGCATATTCCGTATATGGCAGACTTCATCCAGGCCACTCTGGGAGCTTTGTGACGTTGTCCCCTTCGCATCGCTTGTTTCGTGCAGTGGATTCCACGCCAATTTGAACAAGTCTGTTTCGCGAGGAGCAGGGCGCCAGGGGCGAGTCACCACCTCTGCTATCGCAGCAACTACGGTGCCCTTCATATCCACAAGAGTGAGTGAGAAACCGCCTTCCTCGCCTGGCAACTTCCGGCTTGGGGTATGGACAAAAACTGATTCGTCACCACCAATATGGCCTAGGATCTGCACTCCCCTGAGCGCGAACGGCAGACAGAGTTCTTCGCTTTCAGCCGAATCGTCGGCGGTCTTGACCAGCGCCCGAAAGTGCAGCGCGGCGTCCAGCAGGGCTGGGTGTACGTCGAACGATGGCGAAGACTTGGGCAAAGCAGGGGCGAGCTCAAGCTTTGCTTGCAGGGAGAGTCCATCCTCACTGCGCCAGACACGACGGACGCCCCGAAACGCTGGCCCGTAGGCAATACCAGCATCGGCGAGCGCGATATACGCCCTGGACAAGTCGAGATGCACTGCTTCCCATGATCCCATTGGCACCTGTGTTCCAAGGGGAGGTCGACTGGAAGAGGACTTCAGCGCGCCAGTGACGTGCCGGGTCCATTCCTGGGTGATTGCACTTTGGTCGGGCCGTGAGTAAATATCGACACTACGAGCGACGGTATTGTCTCGACTGCCACTTGGCTGTATGTCTCCCAACACCACCTGGATCATCACGTCCTGCCCTGCCCTCAAGAACAGCGGCGCCACGATTGCGAGTTCTTCCAGCATGGTGGCCGCGCCCATATGTTCCCGCCCAGCACGCAAGGCCAAGTCCACAAACACTGTGGCTGGCAGCATCTGCTGGCCACTCACAACGTGGTCCGAGAGCCAGGGAAGTTCCTCCAGTGATACACGCCCGTGGTAGACGATGCTCCCCGGCGTCCCCGGGACAGGCACTGCCTCTGTGAGGATGGGGTGGCTCGATGACACCATCGCTTTACTGCGAGCCCTTGCCGCATTTTGCACTTTCGTGGCCCTGGGGGGAGGATCGAGCCAGTACCTGCGGCGTTGGAACGGGTACACAGGCAGGTCGATAGTTCGAGCTGCTCCTCCCGTACTTGCGAAGACAGCATGCCAGTCCATGTCGACTCCGCGCACCCACAGTCGTCCAAGAGCTTCGAGCAGCGTAGCGGGTTGACCTTGCGTTGCTATCGCGTCCGGGACATGGACCGACAGCGGCGCAGATGGGCCGATCTCGAGGAAAACGGTGGCGTCCATGCTGGCCGCTGTGTCCACGGCGTCGGCGAAGCGGACGGGCAAGCGCACCTGGCGGGCCCAAAAGTCGGGAGAGGCGAGCTGCGAGGCTCCTGCTAGTTTGCCTGTCACGGTTGACACAAGCCGCGTCTTTGCTGGCGTCAGCAGGCCGCCACAACAGAACGCGGGGTCGTTGTGAAGCTCCTGGCTGAGGTCGTCTAGTATGGGATCCATCAAGGGCGAGTGGAAAGCGTGATCTACTCCCGCAAGAATCGCCACTCGTTGGTTCCGGTTGGCGAACACATTCATGATGGCATTCACGCCGGCGATGGACCCAGAGACGACGACAGCGTTGCGGGCATTGACGGCGGCGATGACGCATGTCTTTCCTTCTTTCTCGGTGAGCCCAGCCAACGCCTTGGCAACGTCTTCTTCGGAGGCCGAGATGCTGGCCATCAGACCTTGTCCACCGGGTAATGAAGCCATCAGCCGTCCCCTCGTGCCGACGAGTGCTGCAGCACCGGCAACAGACAAATGCCCAGCGGTGTGTGCCGCGGCAATCTCCCCGACAGAGTGTCCCACCACCACGTCGGGATGGACGCCGAGAGTCTCGAGAAGGCGGACCATGGCTACTTCGAAGGCGAATATGGCGGCTTGAGAGAGGTCTGTGCGGATCAAGAGCTCTTCGCGGCCGTGATGGATCACCTCGGACAGTGGACGTGCAAGGCGTGGCGCCAGCTCGCCACAGACCGCCTGGAAGGCTGCATCAAACGCAGGGAATTGTGTGCACAACGCTTTTATGTCGTCGATGCTGTGTCTTTGCAGACTTCCCTGGCCCGAAAACAAGAACGCCAACCGGGGGGCTGATCCAGGAGTCATCCCGGTGACAACGCTGGGGTCATATTCGTTCTGAGCAAGTGCCGCCAGAGTCGATAGGCGGTGTCTGATGTCGCCTTCTGCTGAAGGTAGGACTACGGCCCTATGACACAAGGCTGAGCGCGTGGTGGCCAAGGAGAATGCGATGTTGGCAGCCTCTCCTTCTTGCTGACAGACTCCATCAGCGAGCAGTGCCCCAGCTGCAGCACGCAGACCGGCCTCGTCTGCCCCAGATAGCAGCCACGGATGGTGAATCTGTGCAGCATCCGACGAGTTGAGATGGGACGGCCGTATATTATTGTTACGCTCCTCGTCACCGAACTCCTCCCTCCGCTCATGCCCACCACACTCCTTCGTTCGCTTCTCCACGACGTACTCCTCGATGAGAGTCACACAATTTGTGCCCCCGATTCCAAACGACGACACCGCAGCTCGCCGTGGGCCTTCCTTTGCTCTGCGCGGCCACGGCCGAGCCTCCATGGCCAACTGCACCTCATTTGTATTCGAAAAGTAGGAAGACGGTCTTCCGATGTGCAAGGATTTAGGAACGATGCCATGCTTTATCGCCTCCACCATTTTAATGACGCCCGCGACGCCTGCCGCTGCCTGCGAGTGTCCAATATTCGACTTGATCGACCCCACCAGCAGCGGCGCCCCTCGCTCCTCACGACCGCTGCCGTACGCCGCCACAACAGCCTGCGCCTCAATCGCGTCCCCCAGCCGCGTCGCCGTGCCATGGCCCTCCAGAACGTCTACATCGCAAGGCGCAAGCCCGGCGTCCGCAAGCGCACAACGCGTCACCTCCTCCTGCGCCGGCCCGCTCGGCGCCGTCAGCCCGTTCGACGCGCCGCCATCCGAGTTCACCGCCGACCCGCGCACAAGGCCCAGAATCTGCCGCCCGTTCCGCTTTGCATCAGCCAGCCGCTCGAGCAGAAGCAAGCCCACGCCCTCCGACCACGCCGTGCCGTCGGCGCTCGCCGAGTAGCTCTTGCACCGCCCGTCGGGCGCCAGCCCGCCCTGCCGACTGAACAGGACAAACGGCCGCGGCGTCGCCATCACCGTGACGCCGCCCGCGACGGCGAGCGAGCACTCGCCCGCCCGCAGCGCGGTGGCAGCGAGGTGGATCGCGACGAGCGAGCTCGAGCACGCCGTGTCGACCGCGAGGCTGGGCCCGCGCAGGTCGAAGGCGTACGAGACGCGGCCGGCGGCCACGCTGGCCGCGGAGCCAAGGCCCAGATGCGAGTCGAGGTCGTGGTGGGAGTCGCTGCTGCTGCTGCTGCTGAGAAAGCGGCCCGCGTAGTCGCTGTACATGACGCCCACGAACACGCCGGTCTTGGATCCGCGCAGCGCAGAGGGGCCGATGCGGGCGCGCTCGGCGAGGTGCCAGGTTGTTTCGAGGAGGAGGCGCTGTTGCGGGTCGGTGGCGAGGGCTTCGCGCGGGGAGATGTGGAAGGGGCCGGCGTCGAAGAGGGCCATGTCGGCGAGGAAGCCGCCTCGGGTTGTGGTTGATGATCCTGGCTTTTGGTTGTTCGGGTCAGAGTTGGTTAAGGCATCGAGGTCCCAGCCACGATCGGTGGGGAAGGAGGTGGTTGCGTCGGTTTCTGAGATTACGAGGTCCCAAAGATCTGCTGGGGAGGAGACGGAGCCTGGGTAGCGGCAGGCCATGGAGATGATCGCAATCGGATCGGTAGATTCAACACTGGTATTCGGTTTGGTAGATTTGGCTCCGGTATTCAACTGGTGCCTTGGGATAACCCGGTCTGGTACTGGCGCCCTGTCAAACAATCGCCCACGCAGATATTCTCCGAGTGCTGCTGGTGTAGGATGGTCGAAGACAAGCGTGGCAGGAAGATCATCCAAGCCGCTCAGACTGGCGAGCCTGTCCCGGAGCACCACACCCGCCAGCGAGTTCATCCCCAGCTCTGCGAAAGGCAAGCGAGGATCCAGCTGCTCCTCCGCCGCGCCCAAGCCGCACACTCCGCGCACCTCAGCAAGCACCAAAGCCTCCATCCCATCTTCCGTGAGGCAACGTCGCGCACTCATCCTAGTCCGCGGTCGGCAATCCGCCGCCGCCCGTCGCCGCAACTTGCCAGCCTTGGTGCGTGGCAACGCCTCGATCTCGAAAAGCGCGACGGGGACCTTGTAGTCTGGCAGAACAGCGCGGCAGGCCGCTAGCAAGCGGACGAGATCGACGTCGACGTCGGCGGCGTGTCTGGCGCGCACAATGAAGGCGGCCGGCGTCTCGCCGAGCATCTCGTGTGGGATGCCTGTGACGACGACATCCTCCACCCCGGGACAGGAGCGAATGACCTGCTCGACCTCGACGGGGTGGATGGTCTCGCTACCGCGGCGGATGAGCTCGTTGAGACGCCCGGTCACGATCAGATTTACTTTGGGGTCACTGAGGCGACGTCCGAGATCGCCAGTGCGGTACCAGCCTTGGTGGGTGGGTGGTGGAGCTTGCTGCTGCGTCTCTGGCCCCCAGTATCGAAGCATCATACTCGGCCCGCGAATCCAGATCTCGCCTTCATCACCCGGTTCGACGGGTTCCGGCACTTCAGAGCTGATGCTGATCACCTGGACCTCCATGTGAGCTAGCGGTTCTCCACATGAATCCTCGCAGTACCCGTCTTTTTCACCCGGTGCAACAGCTGCTATCGCACCGCAAGCCTCAGTGCATCCGTACCGATTCAGAAGCGGAACGCCCAAGATATGCTCTATGCAAGCACTGATTCCAGTTGGGTTCGGTGTCGCTACCGGCCCACCGCTTACGGCATTGCCGTGACTCTTGAGTAGTGCGGCGCCGGACAGGTCCCCGACACCGCTTCTCAATCCTGCTGGAGCTGTGCCACCTGCACTGATGCATACCCTCGGCCGAGGGAGGCGAGCTTCTAGACCCTCGCCTGTTGACGTTGACAGAGCCAAATCATGCACGAGATCATGGTAGGTGCTTGGCACCCCTGCCACGACGGTGAGCCCTTCACAACGAAGGAGGCCCTGCAGAACCCCTTCGTCTAGCCCGGACAGGTCCACGCTCATTCCGACCATCACAGCCCCGACGATACAGAGGGAGTGGCCCAATGCATGATACAGAGGTAACGGCCAGAAGAGCTTGTCTGCGGCCGTAATCCCCATCGCATCATTGTAGTTCCCTGCGGAGACGAGCCATGCGCTCTGACTTGACAGGACGCCTTTCGGTGTGCCGGACGTGCCGGACGTGTAGTGTAGCCAGGCTGGCTCGTCGAGACCCAGTGTATCTAGCGCGAAGCAAGCCTTGTTATCGACACGTGAGGAGGAGGAGGAGGAGGAGGAGGGAGGCTCCTGCGCCACCCACTCTTCATACCGCACCACCTGCACCTTCTCGACCCCATCCCGCATGTGGTCCTCAGCCATCTCACCCAGCGTTACACCAACCACGACGACAACAACAAGGATGTCGTCGTCTCCACTCGCCCTCCCCTCGACAACAGCATCCCGCACCCTGCCCAGCTGCCGGCCGTCCGTGATGACCACCCGCGCGCCACAGTCCCGCAGCGCCCACCGCAGCTCTGCGACCGACGACCGCGGATCGAGCGGCACGCCAACGGCGGCGGCGCGGGCCACGGCCAGGACGGACTCGACGAATTCGATGCCACGCGGCAGGACGATGGCGACGCGGTCGCCGCCGCCGCGCGAGGCGAGGAGGAGATGGGCGGCGATGCGGCGCGTGGTGGTCGCGAGGGCGGCGTAGGTGGTGGTGCGCTCGGGGCTGCTGAAGGCGGGGTGATGGGGGCGCGTGCTTGCGTGGTGGGTTAGAAGGTGAGGGAGGGACAGGCGTTGGGGTGTTGGTTGTTTTGGGGGCATGTTTGGGGCGGTGGATAGTGATACTGGTGATGTTGACTTCTGGACGGGGCACTGAAGGCACTGAAGCTACTGCTCTGTCTTGAATATGGATTGTAAAGCTGCTGAATAGTTATCCTTGTGACTAATGTCTCATAAGCCTACTTAGTACCTATCACCTCTCTCGTAGTTGACCGTCTGCACATTCATTCAGCTTAAATGCTGTCATGCTGACAGAACCACACCTCACCGTTAAGAGGGGTCCTATCGTCACGTGGCTCCCAACATGGCGTTCCATAGCTGGTGCCGCTAAAAAGTGAGCTTGCGCAGTGTCAATGTAGGTAGCCTTCTTGACTTGCGTGCCTTTCGTAGCGATCGTGGGATGAGACTGTGAAGGTACCTACTGGGAATGCTTCAGCATCATCTGGCTGGCGAGGCGCCAATTGACGTCGGATTCAGGGATCAAAGGAGCTCCAGGATACTTTTAGGTACATCCCTGTCTTGTCCCGCACTGTGTATCCTTACCTAGCATCCGTACTGTACTGTGGCAGTTCGGCCCCCGCCAAGGGGGGACCTTGGTGCACACAAGCTGTCAGAGCTGTCATTCCTTTCTTCGACATGGCATTCCTCCTTTCAGACGCTTTTAGAAGCTGACCAGTGATCCCCATATTCTTCTGCCTTATCCATACGCAAGAGCCATGTTGACGACGCTCCACCAAGAGTAACTGCTCCCGCCCAACAGCCCTTGCAGCATGGCCGCTCCGAGCTGGAGCTCCCTTCCGAGAGGTCCGTTCCGTCGGTTGCATGCATGCGCCCGCCCTGTCTAGCAAGCCATGCCGGTGTTTCCACGCTGACCTCGTAGCATATTGAGAACAGATGTCTCCTTGTCCTCGATACCGTACGAGCTCCTCCTCGCCGAGCTGACGAAGCGCGACAATGACGACGCAAAGCCTCAGTGCGGCGGCGGGAAGAAAGGCGCATATGATACGCCCCTCCACGTCTTCGCGCTGTTCTTGATACTGGCTCTGAGCACACTGGGTACGCACCACCATCTCACCCGGAAGATAGTTGATCTATGCGCTGACCATTCCCGTCTCGTGGAAAAGCATGCGGTTTTCCTCTGATATCGAGCCAATCCCGCAGCGGCGGCCGTCGCCAGAGCCAGATCATCTTCTATTGTCAGCACTTCGGCACCGGCGTGCTCATCGCCACCGCCTTCGTGCACCTTCTTCCCACAGCCTTTATGTCGCTCAACGACCCCTGCCTACCGTACTTCTTCAGCGAGGGTTATAGGCCCCTGCCGGGACTGATAGCCATGGTGGCCGTGCTGTTGGTGGTGTCGGTGGAATCATACCTGACGACCCGGGGCGCGGGACACTCGCATTCGCATCACCACACGGCCTGGGATGATGACGATGCGGACAGGGATGTGGGAACGTCGTTGCAAGAACAGGAAAGCAGAAGGAGCTTGGCGGCGAGGAGAGGGTCAAGGCCACAGGATATTGCGCTGGGTAGGCTGGAGTCGGGCGAAGCTACGGGGTTGATGGACGCGGTGTCGCCTGCGCCCGAGTCGACGCCGACATTGCAGGTGAATGGAAATTGGAGTGGAGCCGCGAATGGACACGGCGGGCAAACAACACCGCTCAGCAAAAGCTTCACACACGATGACGACGAGGAAGATGATGAAGACGACGACGATGACCTCGAGCTCCACGCAGATGAGCTCTCCGACCCTCTCACCCGCGCCGAAACTCACACCGTCCCCACCACCGACCAGCCCAAGCCCTCACACGCGCCCGGGCCCGACGAGCAAAAGCGCCTCATGCTCCAATGCCTCCTCCTCGAAGCAGGCATCCTCTTCCACAGCGTCTTCATCGGCATGGCCATCTCGGTGGCCACCGGCCCGCCCTTCGTCGTCTTCCTGATCGCCATCGCCTTCCACCAGACCTTCGAAGGCCTCGCACTCGGCTCGCGCATCGCCGGCGTCAAATTCCCGCGGTCGAGCCCCCGCCCGTGGCTCATGGTCCTCGCGTACGGGACGACGACGCCGCTGGGGCAGGCGATCGGGCTAGCGGTGCATCGGTTCTACGACCCGCAGAGCCAGACGGGGCTGTTGATGGTCGGGGTGATGAACGCGGTGAGTAGTGGGCTGTTGCTGTTTGCGGGGCTGGTGCAGTTGCTGAGCGAGGACTTTTTGACGGAGAAGAGCTACAAGTTGCTGAAGGGGCGAAAGCGGGTGCGTGCATTTGTGGCGGTTGCGGCGGGCGCTGCGTTGATGGCTGGGGTGGGGGCTTTTGCATAGATGCGTTCGAGCATTGCTAAATTAGATCTGGCAGACCATAAATAGGGATTTCTATGAATATTGTCTCATGTCTCTCTTGATCTATGATTTATATTTATGATTATGTGAGATGTTAGTGCTTGAACGGCAGCGACGAGGCAAAATGTATAGGCTACCGCAAGCTAGTACTACCTAGTCAAGTACTAGGCATCCCTGCGATGACACAACATCGACATCCTTTCTCTCCTCTGCCACTTCATCAAGTCGACATCCACACCGCGTCGCGCCACCGACTCTGCACTACACCTGCACCGATGGAGTACCGGAATGCGATGAAGGACTGGATCCTCAACGAACGCCATCTTCACGTCGATGAGCTTCGGCCGCCGTTTCCTTATGTCAAAGGTGCCCAGCTTCATATTCGTCGACACGTGCCCCCGCTGCCCATTGGCCATGGCTACAGGAACCTATTACGCCAGCCGCTCAAAGCAACTGTTCGAGAAACCTACATGGAAAAGTACAAGACTCAAAGCCAGCTGTGCCTCAGCCATCCGCCCTTGGAGACTACGCCTCCCCACTCGCAGGCTGTCCACCGCCTCACGATTGTCGACCAGGTTGCGTGTGGTGACCACCGTGGCTCGCAAGTAGTCACATGCCGCATGAACGACCAACAGATTCTACGAGTAGCCAAGATCTTCGACCCTCTCTACTACGACTTTGACGAGGGTTTCGACCCAACCTATTACGCCGACTCCCACTACTCGTGCGAAGCAGCTGCATACATGAAGATCATGGCCGAGGGTCTGGACGCCAAATTCACGCCAAAGTACTACGGCTCCTTCACCTTCGACATGCCCTTCCTGGATGGCAGGAAACGACCTGTGCGTATGGTTATAATGGAGCATAAACCCCATGCATCCATCCATTCCCTCATAAACGCGGGCAAAGTCGAGGCCATTCCTGCAGATCTGCGGATGCGCGCTTTGGCTAAGGCCGCCGAGGCTTATCAATGGCTTTACTTCCACGGCGTCGACCAGAATGATTTCTATCCGCGGAATGTTCTGGTCGGCTATCAGGAACCTAGCGAGATCGAATCAACTCTCATCGACTTCAGCAACAGCCGGGTCAAGGACTTGCCGAACTCAAGATGGACGACAAATCAGTGGACTCGTCAAGAGCGGCCACGTTCCCCACAAGATTCCCTCGGTTGGGACTTTGGGGAGTTTTACGACTGGGTGCCCGAGGACCTCCGCGAGAAGTGCTGGGAGTGGTCGGTGGCACAGTGGGGAAACTCACCCGAGTATGACCCGCCCAAACCGAAGAGTCCGATACGACAACACTACAGCGATGACGAGGCAGAGGAGGGTGAAGAGTAGGCTCCCAGGCCTCAGTCCTAGCCGTCTGTGCCATTTGGATCAGTGGTGCCAGCCTTGTTATGGGCCGCTCGCGCGGGTTCAACGTGGAAGATCTCGTGGATAACGAAACTGCCCTCGTACTTGGCTCACTGGTCGCGGATGGTCAGTGATGGGGCGCTTTGACGCTGTGCTGGGATGAGTGGACGTCTCCTGATCGAAGTTCTCGCTGCTGGATCTCCTTGCGAACAGCCAGTTTGTGGGCGTGTCGGACGGTGTCTTTACGAGCCTGCACGGTCAGCCTCACCTAGTGTCCCAGTCTACCCTCTAGACCTGCCGTCTAGCTCCTGGCACTTGCTAGACTCTGACCGGTCTATCGAGCATACCTCGAAGCATGACATTAGACCGATGACGGACTGGAGAGACGACGCTATAAAGGAGCAGGAACTGATA
Organism: Ophiognomonia clavigignenti-juglandacearum; assembly: GCA_003671545.1. NCBI lineage: Eukaryota > Fungi > Ascomycota > Sordariomycetes > Diaporthales > Gnomoniaceae > Ophiognomonia > Ophiognomonia clavigignenti-juglandacearum. The sequence continues at coordinate 92,681 of PYFS01004448.1, read as the reverse complement.
ATATCAGAGAAAGCTTACTGGAAAAAGTGGTATCCATGGTTCCGGACTGAGCGGCCGCGTGACAACGCAAAAGCTTCAGAAGATTCTGGTAGGGCAACAGCCACCGACACTGGCAAAGCCGGCAAGACTACGGAGGCAAAGCTCCCAGACGTTCGAGGCATTCCCTTGCCATCCTGGGTTGCCAACGTTACCAAGGCCCCATTTGATATCTTCAGGCATCCAGGCGTGGAGATGACGAAGATGGGCCGCAAGAACGCAGACCCCCTCGTTGGGAGTCTCGATAACCCCGCAGGCACGTACAATGCGGCACAATCCAAAAAGCAGAATCGCGACGATGTGAAGTTTAAAAAGCGAGCCAGACTCGGCCATTACAGTCTCTATGTCAAAGGCTTCCGCTTCGATAGAGTCGAGGTAGTCGATCAGGTCTCGCAACAGGGCGCCATTCCTGCTTCCTGGCTTGGGCTAGGAGGATGGGACAGAGCTCTCAGGCCGAAGCACCAAGAAGCTGGCCCGACGGAGCCTACCATCGGCGACCCGGATGACGGGCCGCCAGACGCACTATGGAGAACGCTTGTCGCAGATCGAGGATTGCACAACCAGAACCCGCCCTACTACTATTCCCGGGCATGCAGGGAAACCATCATGAAGGGGGCCGTGCTTAGCAACGCCGTGGATACGACGTCCTTGATTCACAATGAGCGCAACTCCATCATCGCGGAGTTCTGCCGGCGGACGCAATGCGTGATCTGGAATCGAGCCATGATCAAAACACAGAATGGCTCCCTGGGACTGGTATCGCCTGACGTCAAGAAGGGCGACCTAGTCTGCATCATCTACGGGTGCACAGTCCCTGTCATTCTCCGAGAGGAGAAGAGACTCAAGACTGCAAGAGAACGCAAAGATGAGATGATGGATGACTGCTTCGAGGCCTTCAAGCGTTGCTTCAAACAATGCTTGCAGATACGAGCTCGAAAATTCGAATACAAGAAGCGAAAAGTGGCTTCCGAGGATGATTGTCATGAGAAGGAGGTACGTGTCCATCTCAGTCTCTTGAAGGCAAAAGTCCTGGCTCAAACCATGATGGATGCTGGCATCGAGAAGCTGGAAGGTGAAATGAAGGAATGGAATGCACCGAAAGAGGGGCCCGTAGAGGAATACCAACAGGCAGAACAACAACAGGGGATGTGGACCATGCCCATGACCATAGAAGAAGGGGCTGAAGAGCTCCAGAAGATGCGGTCTACGCTGAAGAAGTGGCTGGAGGGGCACCCGTGGCAGAAGTATTTGGATGATTTTTTGAAGGAGGCTAAAGTTTCCAGGATTATGACCAAATTGGCACTCCCGGACTGGATTCAAAGACCGCCGGACATTTACAAGCCGGACACGAACAAGGGGGTAGACTCGAAGGCTCAAAAATGGTTTAAGCGCAAGCCAAGCGTCTGGAATCAGCGTACGGTTGACAAGTGGGTCGAAGAGTGGCCCAAATTCAACACTCTCCCGTCTGAAGATTGGGTCAAAATGTGGAAGTGGTTGCAGAGCAGACCCAAGGGCTTCAATTTGAATGAGGACGGACGCAAAGACTGGCGGAAATGGCGAGCGAAGAAGCCCACAGGGCCTATCAGTGAAGCAGTAAAGGAGCATTTTGCACCGCTGAAGGAAATCATGGAGCAAGTGGAAAAGGACATCAAAGAGTGGGATGACGTCAAAGAGCGCCTTGACAACATTTTGTGCTACCAAGAGGAGAAGTTGGCGGATGAGCGCAAGAAGGAAGCGGACAGGCGCAGGAGGGGAATCGAGGAGAACGTGGCTGTTGGGCAGCAGCCCGCGAGCAGCCAGGGGCACAAAGAGACTCGGAAAGACAAGCCGAAGTGGAATGGGATGACTTCCGCGTTGCCCGTGCCAGACTCGAAGCTGCACACAAAATGTGGTCCGGGAACAGAACACCCTTGGAGTGACGAGGAGAGCGACGAGCACAGTGAAGGCGAGGGAAAAGACTGGGACATCGAGGAACAAGATGGCAAAGAGCACTTGCAGGAGAGTGACCCGGACTCGGACGACGAGAGGGGTGGCGAGAAGCCTCAAGATGGTAGCTCTTCACGGGCAGGTTATCTCGGAAAGAAGGAACGACAAACACTGGCCAATTCGAGAGATCCATTTCGGCATTATAAATTCCTGGGCGAGGCTTACAATTCACGGAATGATGGAAGGCGAAGCTGTTTCCCAGAGTTTCTACAAGAAGAAGCCAGAGCATCTGTTTGAGATTCGTTAAGTTCAATCTCGATGAACGGCAGCGATGGATGAGCCACTGCTTTGACATAGATTCCGGAGTCAAAGATCGGGTAGTAGAAATCTTGAGTCGGCGAATTGGGTTGGCTGGCTGGTCACGAGACCGATTTGTGGTTGTGTCGGCGGCTGCTGAGGGGCCGTAAGCTTTCGCCGTCAACTGTTGACTTTCATTTCTTTCTCATGGGTCATTGCGATAAGTTGTCACCACGAAATTTCACCACGGGATCTCGGACGATGAATAGGGAGTTTGCGAGCTGAATGGGCAACATTGGCCTGACGGAAAGTTACAAAGGGGACCGAGCTTTGGTGTAGATAGGTGGCCAAATGATCCGGACCATTCTTGGTCAATAACTTTAGAACAAGCCGCTCCGCTTCCTCCATTCAGACACACACATTTCTAAGACCTCGTAACCATGGACTGCGTACATCTTTGGTGACCGACACAGAGCCTGATCTCCTCCCGAGGTCGCAAACCCTCTCCGGATCTTCTTGATTCGCAGCCAGATATCCAACCGAATTAAACAGACAGACACCTCACACAGAATCGCACCAGAGACACAACAGAAACAGCACCTATCATAAACAATGAATGACTATACCGCGCACTATGCAGAAATACCAGTCATCTTGAGCACCGACCCCGTTTACCCTTTCTTATAGATATCTTTTGCTTTTTTCAATGGTCACGCGTATACGTTACTGGCGTCAAGCTGCTCACACCAGACAAAGCCTATGTTTACCGGAACGGAAATCAACGCTCCAGACACACACCGTCCCTTCTCGTGTAGGTCAACAACTAGGCCGTTGATATGCACCGTTTCTATACACCGCTTACATACATCGTGTCCGTGACCACCATTCAGAGTCACATGCCAGGGAACTACGAGCCGCTCTATCGCCACGGACCCGAATTTTATTTTCATTGCAATGTTTAGGTGCAAAGGTAATCTGGTGGTGCGGATTAGAATCGATTGCTCGGAGACATCGACGGCTGAAAGCAAGAACGAAGGTCTACGGATCCTTAAGGACGTTTGCTGGAGGGACAGCTGCACATGGAATATTTCACTGATTAGTCAAATTCAAAGGTGAAGAAAGATCTCGGATGAATTACCATGCTGCACTTCAGTAGTACAGATATCATCGTTGCTGGTACTTGTCCAAGGCATCCACCACAAGCTGTGCCACAGACAGCAATTTTTCCTCATCCAGCCTTCGGCCGATCAACTGAATCGCTGCTGGAGCTCCGTCATATGTCTCGGGATCATCTACAAAGCATTTACTTAGCTCGTGAAGAACCAAAAAAAAAAAAAAAAAAGAAAAGAAACACAGCTGGGTAATTTTCTAGCAAACATACAGGCTTGCATGTTCAGATCGTCTCTCTCGGTGAGAGGTTCGAAATCAGAACGGACCACATCGATTGCCTTGTCTGCGAAGGTCACGGGTATGACCACACTGGTGTAGTCAAGCACATTGATGACGCTCGAATAAGCTCAACGGACAGAATGTTAACTCGGGATTCACGCAAGTGGTACAAAGATGGGAGAACGTACCGGAGTAGAAGGCTGTGCCAGGCAAGACTGCCGCATATGGCGACACTGGGGATACCACGGCATCCACGGGTCGTCCTGGAAATATGTGAGCGCGTTGATATAGAGAGGACTATAACTTCCACACCAGGCATACCTGTCTTGGTCCTCGCAGCGGATGAGCTCCAGTATTCGTGCCATCTCTGCTGAAAGTCCTTCATGCGGACGACCATACTCTCCCACACAGGCAACGCCAGAGGCGGCTTGGGCTTGCCGCCAGGGAAGAGGTTGGCAATCTCGGGCACAGCTGGTTCGCCTGACAGACGGAAGTTCTCATACACATCGAGACATCCATCACCCCTAGCAATTGGGCCCTGCATCGAATCTCAACCCTCTGAGCGAGGCAAGAACTCAGATGGCACCAGGAGAGGTGCATGAGGTGGACGGAACTCACGTGAATATGCATTCCTTCATCATTTGCCGGCGGCCTCCAATCCAGGAGTTCATGGCCTGCATGCTCCAAAGCAGACTTGACGATGCTTAAGGCCCGCGCAATGGGTGGATGTGGCGTCACAACGCCGTCGGTCGCGAGAAAGCCGAAAGCAGGCAATTCGTCCCCATGAACGAATCCCTTGTCATTCCTGTAAGGAATCGGGAGGACGTCGGCGTCATGAAGCCACGGCTCAGTGGACAGGAGCGACTTGAACACCAGCCGTAGCGCCTCCACCGAGCGGCCCATCAAGCCTACCACGGTAGGCATGACTTGTTGACCCGGGGCCTTCCTGGATGTGAGCCGTGGATCCTCGATAATGACCGTGGGGGGGGGGGGTGGATCTTACTGAGTTCGCAGCGCCCTTGAACGAAATTCGCCCTGCGGAAGGCTTCAGAGCAAAGACGCCTTGGAACGAAGCTGGCATCACGACCGAGCCTCCAATGTCAGTGCCGATTCCGAATGCACTGCCTCTTAGAGCCTGCATTGCTCCTTCTCCTGGAGCTGATGTCAGAAAGCGTAATCGCCAGCGAGCCGATTATCAGGACAGACAGACTGACCGCCGGATGAACCTCCAGTAGAGAGGCGCTGGTTGTGAGGATTCCAAGCGTACCCAAGAATATTGTTGTTCGTCTCCGGCGCCTATGAAACCTGCATCAGCCTTTTCACCTGCAGCTATGTACACTCGGTTGTTGAATAGTGCTTTTTCTCACCCAGAGACTCTGAACGAGGGTTGTCTGCAAAGAATACACAATATGTCAGCGCGAACGGGCCACATTCAAGTAAGCGGCGACAAAGGATCAGGGTAAACAATTGCATGTTTACCTTTCCAATCGGAATCACACCAAGCAGCTGAAGTTCGCGGCAGAGCTCGCTCTCAAACACCCCCTCCTTGCCCGTTCCTCGACGACCCTCGAAGCTGCCAATCCACCCGACGTACGCCATCGTCGTCTCCATCCCCTTGACGTGGAACTGGTCTTTCATCGTCACTGGTATCCCATGCAGAGGCCCGACCAGCCTTCCGTGAGTTTCGAAGTACTCGTCCAAATCATGGGCGCGCTTCAGTGCAGCGTCGAAGCCGATGTCCAGCAGTAGGCCACTCTGACGAATTGAGTCAAGTCTATCAGTAAAAAGCAGAAAGACAGGCGATGGCCATCGAGAGCGGGCCGGGGGCTTACCATCTGATGCGCATACGCCGCGCGTTTACAAAACGCAGTGACCACCCGCACAGCCGTCAAGTCTGCCGCGCCCATCCTCTGCACAAGCTCCGGCACGTCCATGGCTGTGATCCGGGCGGTGTCGGCGTCGAGAAGCGCTTCGATGAAGTCGCCGGCGATCTTACGCCTGGCCTTCGCTTCTTGGACGATGCTGTCCTCCAGCAGCCACGCCGCTGGAATCTTCGCTCGATCAGCGCGCAGCTTCCGGGCGACGATGTCTTGCCACACGCAGGGCGCGTCGGTGCCTGGGGGTGCGGGGAGAGGTGGAACGCCAGCCATCTTGAAGGCGCGGGTTTAGTTAATGCTCATCCAAACTCGCAAGACGGAGATGACGATGAGCATCAACGGTCTTGGGAACAGTTACTGTAAATCTGGCCTGGGTGGCTGCAGGGCATGGGAGAAGCATGTGCGAGAATCCAAGGAGGAAATGCAGATTCAAATACACACGAATGCGCCGCCTTCAGTGGCAACCACTCCTCTGAATAGGCGTCCGTGTTATGCAGACGTTGGTGAGCCCGTTGGTGGGGGGGCATTTGGGCAAGTTCTGGGGTGACACTAATTGCGGGCGAGTCACCAACAGCGCCCGCCTCCGTGGGAGCTCTGTCCAATGGACGCCAGTGAGGCTGCGAATCAGAAATCAGCCTTCTTCCACTCCGATGAGGCTGACTTGGGTGGGACCTTGGACAAGATCTACTTGCATATCTCAGGAATACTCGATCATCCTTCTATAAGTGGCAAGCTAGCAGACAGCCGCGGGCTGAGTTTCTCTGAGCTCTTGTTGATATAGGACTTAGAATATCCTTGCCTTCTGTTCAGTGAGTATCTCCTCGGCCTCAAAGAATTCCTCAGCGTCGGAATCACTTCCCTCCTCGCTCGTGTCTCCGGCCTCATCATCCAACACCATACCAGGGCCACTTGCAGCACCTCCCTCGCAGAAGCCATCACTCTCACCATCCCCATCCCCCCTCCTCGCCACAGCCAACAGCACCCTCCCAAACGCCTCCCTCAACCCATCATCCACCTCCGCCCTCGCATTCAGCACCTCCCAAGCAGTACGCCCATACACATCCCTGGCGCCCCCATCCGGCACCGCTTCCGCCTCCGCCTCCCCCTCCCCCACCCCTCTCCCCATTCTCCTCCTCCTCCTCCTCCTCCCAAACTCCTCCACAAACACCCCCATCATCTCCACGCCCGCAAACTGCGCCACAGTATGCAGCACCGTCCTGCCCTCCGCATCCACCCCGCTGACATCCACCCCGCGCCGCAGCAGCAGCGCCGCACACTCCGTCGCCCCGTAGTCGATCGCGTGCCGCAGCGAGTGGTGGCCCTCCTTGTCGCGGTGGTTCACGTCGCCGCCCGCCGCGATGAGTAGGTCCAGCATCCAGCCGACGTTGCTGCCCGCCGCGCGGTCCAGCGGCGCCGCTCCGAAGAGGTCGACCGCGCGGACGTCTGCGCCCGCCGCGAGCAGCCGCTCGATGATGTCGCGCCGCGCCGCCGCGGTGCCGGGCGGCAGCGCCTTCACGTAGCAGGCCTGGTGCAGCGGCGTGGAGAGGTAGATTGGCGTGCGGACGTTGGGGTCGGCGCCGGCGGACAGCAGCTGGCGCACGATCGCGGCGTGGCCGTAGCGGCAGACGCGCGAGAGGAGGGGCATTTCTTTGGTGTTGCTGGCGCTTCCTTCGCCTGGTGAATCTAGGGTGGCGCCCGCGTCGACGAGGACCTGCACGGCGCTCGCGTCCCCGCGCATTGCGGCGTAGGTCATGGGTTTCTTGCCGCTGTCATCGCCTGTGTTGACTTCGGATTTGCCCGCTGGGGTGGCGAGGTAGGAAGGGAGATCGATGGGGATGATGCCGAGGACGACTTTGTGCAGGGTGGTGAGGCCGAGGAATTCGAAGATGCGCTCCATGGGAAGGATAGTCTCGAGGCGGGCGCGGGTCTCGAGGGAGAGGACTTGGTTGACGTAAAGGGCGAGAATGAGATTGTGGCACGCTGTCATGCCCCTTTCGTCGACTTGGAAGAGGTCAGCGCCGGCGTGGAGGAGGAGCTGAACAAGCTCGACGGACACCAAGGCCCCGTTACTGAGTGCGAACTGGAGGGGGGAGGTGGCGCTGAAGTCGTCGACATCGTAGACCGAGCCCCGTCTGGTCTGCAGCATCTGCTTGACGGAGGTCGTGTCCCCACGGGAGGCGGCGAATAGTATGCTTTGTTCGCCTCCTTTCGAGATGGTGAGCGCGACGCGGCGGTGTGCTCTCAGGTGGATCTCAGGCCCTCCGGCGGGATACGAGAACTTTGCGGCGATGGAGGCATGGAACAGCCACGATGGCAGAGTGTAGAACAGCCGGAACCATCTCGGGCGAGAATTCGGACACGAATCCGCTCCGCAGCCCGGGGCGCTGCCCGCAGTGAAGACGAAGTTGACAGAGCCAAAGGCATGCTTGAACCCGGTGAGGCTGACTGTTCTTGGACTTTGGCTGGGTTTGCATTTGCATCTCAAAGCTGGCGGATATGAACTGCCAGAGCTTTGAGGCTCCTGCGTGGAGAGAGCTGTCGAATGTGACTGGTAGGCAGGCGGTGGTGACGAGATACGAGCCAGATCCTGGGACGGGGGAAGAGCGACGGCACAAAACACTTGTTCTAGGTGTCGAAAGGTCTGCTCCGTTTGAGCGTCTCGCACTTGCATGTACGGGTTTTTTCGAAGGTCTTGATGGCCCGAAAGATGATGTGCTCTGTTGGTTCTCACGAGACTCTGGCTAGTCTCGCGAGGATGGTTGGATTCCGGCTGTGTCTCATGCATCCGCAGTGTGGATTTGGGCTCAGGGGGAAGATCGTCTGGATCATGCGCCCGATGATGGATGTCCAGCTGGCTACGCATGGCCGGACCAGGGATGTCCTTTGCCACAACTCTTTGTAAATGCACACTGTGGTCAGCATGGGAACTGTGACACGTCTGGTGAAGCAGCGTTGGTCATACACGGCAGTCAGCCTCGCCAGATCCGCCAAAATGCGGTGGTGGCGTTCTTTGAGCTCGGCGTGCAGCTTCTGAAACTTCTCCCTGTGGACAGTCCATCGCGGTATCAGGGACTGCAGCCGTGATGGGCCTGCAGTGACGCTGGTATTTTCGGCATCGCGAGCTGATGACAACAACACGTCCTGCAGCACTTTCTCGAGGTGTTGCATCAGTCTCTCGGCGGCTGTGAGATCGCGCCTGAGCTCGTCGGCCAGTCTGCTGTGCTGGGACTGCGGGTGAGGCTCCGTCGCCGTCGCGCTGGCTCTGACGGCGCTGTCCAGAAGATGGTGAAGAGAGGAGACGGTTTCATCCAGGCTGTGCACTTCCAGCGGCACCTCTGCAGACGACGACGCCCATCTTGAGCTGCAGCGCCGTATCTCGAGCCGAAATCTTGCACAGCTGACGATGGCCGAGTTCATGGTAGACGTTCATGGTATTGGGAGTGTCACTTTGTCGCATGACATTGACAACACACTACGAGCTGAACAAAACCGATACTTTCAAGGTCCGGCCTGATAAGGCGATATGAACCCCTGACTGAAGCTGATGACTTACAAGCTGAACTCAAAGTTCCAAGGTTGATGTAGGACGGCAGGCGCCACGAGCGACAACGTCCAATGTTACCCCAAGACACCAACAAGGATGATGTAGCGTCTTGGAAAGATAGCTCGCGGTCTAAATATAGCTCCGGTTACCGGTGAAGCCAGGCATCGTGCGTATTTGTGGTACGAAAACTCAGGCTCAACCAGCAGCTTAAGTTAAATTCACTTGAATTTATCTCGACTTACCCGTCTGGGAAGAAGGAGGCTCAAGATGTCCCAATACGGTTACTGTGTGCCGGAAAGAGTGTTCTTGCAAGGAGCACTTCGTGAGTATCGCTGTACTCTTAAACCCGGACTCCACACCAGAAGCTAAGCCACAGTATCCACTCTACCTAGGCAGGTAGGCCCCTGTCACGTCTGTCACGTCTGTCACGTCAACATCGGCCGAGATATCTGCCTATAACATAGCGACGATAGCTCACAGTAGCTCCTCGGGCATCTCCACAAATTCATCCTATAGCCCCACCCAGGTAAACTGGATATACACTCAGACTTGCTGCCTATGTCCAACTTCCTCCACGAGAAGCAGTCGCGTTGCTTTAGGCCCGAATCACCCGCATCGGATGACACTCAGTGTTAAACACCCACTCCTGACCCTCAAGGCCCTCCGCACCGCCAATAAAAACCGGGCTTTGCGGAGCGAACGCCAAGTACATATACTTCATCGTCTCCGCCAGCGCGAAGCTCGGCATCGAGTCCGTGAAGTTGCCCCCACCCGGCGCATTTACATCGCTGACCGCGCTGTACCCGCTGCCGACGCGCGTGACCGCGCGCATCGCCACGAACGCGCTCCAGATGTACTCCTGGTACCTGCGGTCGCCCGTGGCGCGGTACGCGTGGTAGAAGCTCTCGACGACCTCCGGCGTGAGCGCGTACGCGCCGTCGCGGATCCAGAAGCCGTTCTGCGCGTAGAAGGCGGCCTGCGCGGCGGGCACCGCACCCTGCGGCTGCTGCGCCGCGGCGTCGACGGGGTCCCACGCGATCCGCGCGGGGCCCAGGCCCGTCAGCGTGCGGTTGTACGTCGCCTCGACGCCCTCGGCGAGCGCGAGCCCGTAGGCCAGGTACCGCGGCTCCTGCAGCACCAGCCCGCCGAGGATGAAGTTTCCGCCGGCGAAGCCCGCGAGGTAGTTGCTGATCGTGATGATGTCGGTGTTGTTGTGCACGGCCAGGAAGGTCAGGTTCGCGTTCGAAGTCGGGTTCGAGGTCAGGTGTGTGATGGTGGACTCGGCCGCCTCGATCCACGCGTCCTTGTATGAGGCGAAGCGCACCGGGTCGTAGATGTAAATCTTGAGCAAGTATTCGTAGTAGCTGTCGACGCCGCCGATCCAGCCGCCGAAGCCAGTGGTGAAGTCGCCGGTGGTGATGTTGATGAGCTGGCCGATCAAGCCCGGGAACGGCTCCCCAAGTGCATTCTGGGGTGTCAGCAGGTACGACTCGGCTTTCTCCACGAGACTGGCGTACTCGGGATTGCCGGTCAGATCGCTGAGACGGGTCCATTCCAGGATGAGCGTTCCTACTTGGGCGATGTTGTTCTCGACATCACCGTCCGTGGTCTTATTGTTGATGAACAGTCCGTTGAACGGGATGCCTGTTGGAGAGTCGAAGGCGTATTTGAGTGTGTCTGCAAGGGTTTGAGCTTGCGTGAGCAACGCGTTGACGTTCTCAGTTCTCTATGATTTGCTTGCGGTCAGCCCTTTCAATTCTTGCCAGTAGAGTTCAGAGTCTGGCTCACCCCTGTTGTCAAGTTTGCCAGAGGCCCACTGAAGATATCGTAGGCTCCCAGCAGCCCTCCAATGTGGCGAATGTTGGTCTCGAACAGACTGCAAGACGAGTCGTTGAGTCCGGTGGTGTAATCAATGGTTGGGATGTAGTCCAAGCTCTTTGTAATGATGTCCGTCGATCCCATGACTGCGGCTGTCGTCAGGGCATCCACCTATAAGACTCGTGGTCAACCAATGCCACAATCGACATTACAGTGACAGAGGAGCCTGTGAACAGTTTGATCTGAGATCATATTTGGCCACACAAAGCCGCTGATAGTAGAAATAGACATACCATGGTCATTGCCCACCCCTGGAACTCATTTATAGAGCCATTGGTAACTGGGAGGAGCTCATCGTCCGGAAAGGCAAACTCGTACCACCCATTCCACGCTGTCTCGAACACTGCCTTGACTTGCTCAGCCTTATCCTTCTCATCCGCAGTCTGCTCTGTTGATACGGGGCCGGTGGTCCTTGGCCTCAGCAGGGATTGCTCTTGTGGTGCGTGTGGATATGAGGGGGACGCAAACGCAAACGTCAGCCCTCCTGCCAAGCCAGCGAGGAGGTAAATTGAGTTCTGCCGCATGATGAAGGACTGGAATCCACTCGTAGTGCTCGGTTTTAATTAAAACCTATGCGCTTGACAATCGGTGATAACGACCGTGGGTGACTGCGCAAGAACACAATGTCACTTGAGCAACTGGCGGCACCTATGAATTGAACCTTCTCCGTGGTGGGCTTATTCACTTTTTATAACGCATCCCAATCAATCATACTCCGTACCATGCGTGGGAAATTGGAGACCTTAAGAATCCAGGGGCTGCATCCAAGGCTCGGCGGATGAGCTGCCTACTACGGACACAACCTTGGGATGCAACCAACGACGACAACGATGACAACCACTGCGCAGTACAGGGATGCACCCAACTTTGGGCACGGGTCTCTCGGGCGGGTCAAGGTCCACGCGGCGGACTGTGTGAAAGCATAACTAATTGCGACCGGCGCGTATGTTTTTGCTCTTCTTGGCATACCCGCTTGGAAATTTGCCATAGCCTATCTCGAGATGCCATACTGCCGGTAGATGCTATGGGCGCTGTCGGAGCTACCAAGATCGAAGGAGGCTTGATTTCTGTCAATGCATATTTTGTGGGGAGTGCTCCGTACATTCACGGAGGGATGGAGCTTTGGTCGCTTCCCAAATCCACAACGACGTCCGCATGACCGAACAAGAGATTGGACGGGATGATGATACCAGTAAATTGTCAGGCAGTGTGAACGCTTCCAGCGTTGTCTGTTCCAGAGATAAGATACATGCACATACTCCCGAGGTCTCATACAAACATTGTGTTAGGCATATGCTCAAACTGATTTGATTCAATAGCTTAGCTGTAGTGGCCAAAGTACTCCATATAGGTAGGCACAACGCATATTACATGGAGAAAGCTGCAAGTCATAACCCATAAACAATTACATTGCCCGGAAATTGGGCTCATCTGGCGCTATAATAGTGGAAGATATGTGCCTGGCATCATGTAAGCAACATTTGCTAAGTCCGACATCTATCCTTCCTGAACGCATCATCCATCCAAACTTCCAACGCATTTTTCCGACTGCTTCTAAAGTTCTCGCAATTCCTTCTCTTTGCATCTTGATCAACTCCTCATATCCTCCAGATTCAATAGCTTCATGCCCTTCTGCTTCATCAGTCCTTCACCCCTGTGCTCGCCACTCAACCAGTCCGGCAGCGGATCACAAACGTATCCGCGCACCACCCATACGTCCGCGTCAACCTCCGCCCAAACCGCCTCGCCTCCACAAAGCTGAGCCTCGATTTTGGGTGCGGCTCGTGGCATTGAATGCCACGCGTGCAGCCGCGCTCGACCAGGCCCGGCCCCGGCGCAAACTGCCACGCCGAGCCCATCAACTTCTCCACCGCGAAGCCCACGTTGTGCATCATGTACGTGACATCCGTCCAGGGCACCTCTCCCTGGGTCGCGTCGGGCGACGGCGTGAAGAAGATGGCCTCGACCACTGCCATGGCGCGGTCGTCGACCGCGATGGTAGCTTTGGGCTCGGAAGCCGCTTCTGTAGGCGCCTCGTCGACGGCTCGCTCGGGGATCGGCGGTCTTGCCACCCCGCGGCTCTTGACCTTGACGCGTGGCTTCTCAGGCTTGAAGTTTGCCGCTGACGTCTCGTGGGCGAGATGAAACGGCGATTTCAGTTGAGTGTTGTTGCGAGGCAAAGCCGGAGCCTCCGTTTCCGTCGCCTCGACCCAAACGGGCGTTCTCTCCGGGCTGTGGGACAACAGGACTTTTGCGACCCTATCCGTGAGAAGGCCTGCCTTTTCGAGCTCTGCCAGCGCTGTCACCCAGAATTTATCCAGGCAGGCCTCAGCGGTGCGCATCGCCTCGACGCTTGTTTGGCTTGCCTTCTTAACCATTGGGTACGGAAGCTTGGCAACCTTCGCACCAATCTCACTCGTTGCGCTCGACGGACTCCAAGCGCTCAGGGGCCTCTGTTTCGCTTTCCTCTCCGTGGTCTCTTCCTGTAATTTCTTGGATGTCCCCCGGTCCACCATGTCCGCCTCGAATGTGGCAGCCCAAGGCTGGAAAAGTTCCAACTGACGAATGCATTCAGCCAAGATGGAGAACTCGGATAACTCGGCGGCTTGGAGTGACGATACGAGCTTGCGTCCAGCTGCAGTGCTCGTAATGCGCTCAATCTCCTCGATGCAGTTGAAGAGCCCGAATCCTTGGTCTGCGCTCGGAGCAATCCTTTGAAGCACCCATATGTAGTCCTCCTCTTCGGGTGAGCGCGAGAAGTCTGATCGCTGTGTAGCCACACAACCGGTCAATAGTCGGCCGCGGGACACTCCGGGCTCGATCTCCCTCAGAAACAGATGTCGCAGAGGTGGCGAGCATTGTGCTCTACAGTTAAAATGCTCCAGACGACTTCGAGCAACGCTTTTAAGTTGCATCATGGCCGAGTATATAGCCATCGCAAGCTCCGGAGGCAGATCATCTTCTGGACGTATCGGAGGGTCAGCATTGTCGAAAAGTCGATCTTTCATATTTGCAAGACGAGAGACCACGTCAAGAAGGGAGCCCCAGCGGTCGATTGCGGGGAGGTACATGCGCCATATGGAACGAACAACGTGAGGCATGAGCTTATCTTTTCCATCAGATGATGTCACCAGTGGATGGAGCCTGTGATTCGTATCTTGCAAATGTTCGGCGCGAGACTGGTACACTTCCTCAAGTATCATGGCGAAGGATCCCGGGTCTTCGCGAAGTGTCCACAAGGTGTCTTCTGCTTCGGCAAGCTTCGATGCGATGAGGTCTTTCAATCGCCGTGTGTCGAGCTTCGCTGGCAGGTGGTATTGGATCTCGTTGCGGGTTGTCATCAGGTACGTCGCATTGTCGTTGGCGTGCCCGTTGGCCGTTGGCAAAGGTGGTTCCGGCTCTGTAGGGAGGCCGACAAGGTGGGCGTGATCATGAAGGGGCTCGTCGTGCAGGACTTCTTTACAGACATTGATGAGAAACTGATATAGTCGCTGCTGAATCTCGAGGATCCAGAGCCCTTCGCCAGGGCTGGTGTTACGGCCCATGTGGAGACGTACAAAAGCTTCGTCGTCTTCGTCCCATGAGACAAGTTGACCGTACGTCTCGGGACTCTCCTGACCAGTGAACATCATGTTGTGTTCGTTCAAAAATGGTGGATGGCCGAGCCTATCCAGCCTCACGCCAAAGTGGACAGATTCCAGATCCGCGAAGGCGAAGGTGGGGGGCGAATGCCGACCGCGGGCGTTGAGTAGTAGCAGAATAGGCTCATTCTTTGTGAGATCTTCGAGATTCAACCGAGGCCACAAAAAAAGGTGGACGTCGTCGTCGCTGACGGGAAACTTGGGTCGACAGTCGCAGCCGTGTTTGAGATTCTCGCAGTGTTTCTCGGAGCGCAGATAGCGCACGTCCGGGCGGTGTTTGTCAGCCATGGGTGGAGGTGGAGGGTCAGTCGTGGAAGCCCATGCTGACTGCAGCAGCTGACGCCTCTTGTTTCTGGACTTCTTGCTCCATCTTTTCTGTATGAGCAGCTCATATTTGTCGATGATTATTGCCAACATGTAAAAGTTCTCCCATATGCTGAGGCTCAATGGGCGAGTGAGGAGGCGGGCCTCTTCAGCAGTGAGAAGAGGTGGGGATTGGGCTGGATTAACATCAGCGAAGATGCCATGTGTGTATGTGTGAACACCACGGCAGCCGGGCATGTTGCAGCCAGCTTCTGCGTGGTCAGACCAATGATGCGCTTCCAGCTTCTCGCGAAGCTTCAACCTTTTGTAGCCTTGGAAGAGATCCCGTTGAGTCAGTCCCGGGTCATCATCCAGGAGACTGGAATTTTCCAGCTGCGGAAGATGTTTCTCCCAGAACCTTCTAACTATGTCTTCTTCTTCCTCTTCCTCTGAGCTGGTGATTTCCAGCTCCATTGAGGCAGCGGCAAGTGTTGGAGAAGTGATGTAGGGATTTGGAGTGAGATACACTACCTCGCCAGAAACCATATGATATGTGCCAGAATTCGTTCTGGTGCCTTTTTTATCGAGTGCATCTGTGGGAGAAGCTGTGGATTCAAAGTCCGTGGTAGGTGGGGCAGATCTGCTTTTGCTTGCTTTGTTTGTGTGTGTTTCGGCGGTGCGGGCGGCGGAGCCTGACTTGTCAGAGTCTGCAACTGTTGGTGGTGGTCTGTTGGAGATCGCCATGCCATCCTCTTCCATCGCCATGCGAGAGGGTTCCGTGATGACTTTTCTCCTCTCCGAATATGGGCTGGTGGTAGTGTTGTATGTCGCCATAGTCCTATGCACCAATCCAGAGAGTAGGGTATAATAAAGTACTGAATGCTCGCTAGCCAGGATGCTAAAAATGTTGCTGTCGTGAACTTCCCTGGCAGTCCCTGAAGGTTCCGAACCAGATACCTAATAGCTCACGCAGCTATCGCTCGTTCCTTCCCTCCAGGCAGGTAGACCTTGAACCGGTATACGCTTGCGAATAGTATATGAGCAAGACAGCATGTGTGACCTGCTGAGGAGATGAATTGGGAGCCAGTAAGAGGAGTATTTGCCGAAAAGTCTGTTCTGAACCAAGGGGATTGTCGCAACCAGATAGGTTGATAGCTATGCCTGCCAGGAAAAAAGATGCACCCAGAAGGGTGTACTGCAGGATAATAGCTGAAAAGGGGCCGAAGGTTGGAGACACTCTGCAGGTGGGGCTTCTAGCCAAAGTGAAGTGGGGGATTAGCTGCAAATCGAGCAAGAACTGGATTGCCAAGTAACAGAGTTCGCTGGCAGAGAGTATGTTGTGGGAAAATTGAGAAGGAAGTGAAATTTGCAAACGAGCTGCAGGGTGGTTGCTATAGTAGCCAGACAATCACCCACCAAGCTAACTTGCAGGCGCACCGTGCACCCCCTGCTTCCAATTACACCTGGGTACAGCGGTCGAGATATTGAGGCAGAAATCAAATGCAGCCGGGCAGAGATGCAACGTGGGCATCAGAATGGCCAGGGTTTGGAGGAGATTGCCGAGGTGGCTGACGGGTCAGGGAGCAAGTCAGCTCTCTGATAGCTATCTCGCCTCATTGGAAATAAAAACTTTCCAGGCATCACATAGATGTCTAGGTATTCAGACTATGGAAGTTGTGGTATCTATTTCTCTCAAACCACTTGAATGAGGCTTGACTGAGCAGCTTCAGTATGCAGTTCCAGTAAGGTATGAAGGGCAGGCTGCTCTAGCCACCTTGGTATATGATGTTTTGACCTTGCCGTGCAAGTGGTCCAAAGGAGAGGGAGACCAATATCAAAGGGAAACAAACTCAATACACTTTGAAGAAATTTACCTAGATGTTTTTCAAGTTACAAGTCAGTCAGGGGAGGTCAAGTGTTTGATGTAAGTTGCGACAATAGGCTGGGCAGCATCGCAACGAAGGACAAGCAATAAGAGCACAAGCAGCAATCCA
Source organism: Ophiognomonia clavigignenti-juglandacearum (assembly GCA_003671545.1). Taxonomy (NCBI): domain Eukaryota; kingdom Fungi; phylum Ascomycota; class Sordariomycetes; order Diaporthales; family Gnomoniaceae; genus Ophiognomonia; species Ophiognomonia clavigignenti-juglandacearum. The sequence continues at coordinate 75,796 of PYFS01004448.1, read as the reverse complement.
GATCTTGCTTGAAACCAGAGACAATACTGTGCCCTTGCGGCGGGCATGTATTATCGCACTACAGTCAAGTCTTCGGCCAGCTTCACATCTGACCCCCACTGTCGGACCCCAACAGCCTAGACCACACCGGCGTCGATGGGGGCTAAACATCACCCCTCCCTGTCACAACAGCTCCCACTTCATCGAGAGAGCTAGGACAGCAGCCTCCAATGTACGTGATTCTACCGCCAAAGCCACCAGCCATAAGGCCATCCGCAGGTGCACGCATCGATTTCACCACCGCATATAGTGATGGAGAGCCAAATCATCCATTTGGAAACCATTCTCTATTAACATACCTAAATTACACATTACCACAGCCCCACCAAGGCCACAATCAGGCCCACAGCCAACCCCATGCCAACCTTCGCTGTCGCACCAGCCGCCGCGCCCGTCGTCACCGTCGAGCTCCCACCACCATTCCCACCTGACGATCCGCCTGCGTTCGCCTTCGCCTGCGCCACGATAAAGTCCCGTGCTGCGGTGCCGTTGTCCTGCACATAGCTCACATGCACCAGGAGGCTGCTGCCCGAGTCGCAGTAGGTGTCGTTGGCGTTGCAGTATGAGACCATGCGCGAGGTGATGCCACTGCAGGCGTCGGTGCTTCGACGGGGAAAGACCTATCGTGAGGAAGGATGTGAGTCTTTGGGAAACGAGGGAGGAGGGTGTAGGTTTGAGAAGATGTATACATACGCCGTCTTTCGTAGATGTGCCGTTGATGAATGTCTGATTTTGCGCTTTAGACGGGTCGCCCATCAAGACAACAGCAGTAACTAGTTCAGTCGAATTGTCAGCACACAAAATGTCCTCATCCAGCTCGACTACTTCGCCGCAAAATCCAGCAACGAATCCCCGGTCACAAAACACAAACACCACCACCACCCACCAACAACTCACCTCGATCCTGCACTTCCGTCGCCACAGCCTCCGTCCGCGCGAAGATGTCCCCATCGTCCGTCCCACACAGCACATCCGCCGCCACCTGCGCACCCTGCGAGTACCCCATCATGACGATCTTGCTGTCCGGGCACCGCGCCGCGTAGCCCGTCAGCAGGGCCGTCATGGCCGCGACGCCGGCGGCCTCGGACTGCGGGTAGCTGTCGATCGTCGCCGGGTACACGACGGCCTCGAAGTCGGAGCCGGGCAGCTGCGCCATGGCTTGGTTGGCGACGTCGCCGATGATGCCGGGCCCGGGGGCCTCGAGGGACGCGCGCGCTATTATCATGTGCACGGCTTCGCCCGTCACGCAGGCGGCGGTGGAGGAGGTGTTTTGTGCGGTGGTGAGGCTGACGGCGGCGAGGAGGCCGGTTAGGGGGAGGAGGAGGGCGGCCATGGTTGCTGGGGAGAGGGGGGGGGCGGAGGTGTGTGAATTCGGGTTTGGGTGAGGTGGCGGTAGAAGTTTTGGCAGACGAGACAGATGCACACATTAGTGCATGAGCAAAAAGTCTGGGTGTGCTCGAACTATGTATACTTAGGGATGGACCATTTCGCCGCACAGATGACGTCTGTGGGCGACTGTCCGAAAGCAGTAATTGTAGAGAAGCATGTCCGTGGTAGCAGAGACGAAACCTCATCGGATACAACGTCTTGGCATGCCGGTAGATCTGAGGCCAAGCTACTGGGCGGCTGCTAGAAAAATCGGGACGAAGTACTACCTCTGTATGCCGTGCACCCCTCGGGTTCTCTAGATTGTTATTGATTTTTTTGCATGAGGTTCGAGGAAGAAGCAGGTGTACTCAGGTGCAGCTGCTGTTGAGCGGCCAGCGACGCAGTGGTGCCAGGGTTTCAACGGTCCGACAGCATGTATGGTGACATTGTTCCTGGGAAGGCCACGGGTCTCCATTTAATCTCGGACAGACTGGGATGGGTGGCTGCAGCTGTGGCGTTGAACCATATTGACATCCTAGTGTCCTCGGGTCTCGGCCGCGATAATGCGATACACTCATGATAATCGAAGACACACAGGGGTACTCTTGCTTCTCGTGATGAAGGGGGGAAATATGCTGATGACAGCCTGGCCCACGACCTTGAAAGTGAACAGCAAAGGCGTTGAACAACATGTTCCGCCCCCCTCAAACGAGACAGGGAAAGCCCAGCCGAAATTTTCAGCCTTACCGTCTAGATCTATAGGCTCGGCAACCATGATTCCCGGTGCGCATTGGGGCCCAGTCCGTGCTTTTGGAGTTTTGGAGGAACGCGACTGGTCGAGCTGTCGATCAAGCACAAAACATAAGCTTTTTTGGCGCCTGGCCTTTGCTGAATCAGCTGCGTGTCAAGACGGCGACGTCCGACTGGTCTCGAGTGTGTTTTGCTGGTCTTGAAGCCATGACAATCGACCATTCGCATCTTGAGCACCCATTTCGAGCACTTCCTCAAACTTCGTGCCGGAAGATCATATGTTCATGGTGGCATATTCAAACTAAGACAGTCTTTCGACCTTGTCCACTGGGCATGATGCCCTGCTGATGCCAGCGTGAATTGGGCAAGAACGGTGGGAGGTCGGTCCAGGTGGAGACGAGAGTCCTGATGAAACCCATCTTTCTGGGCAAACGCGATTCCTGTCTCCTTCATAAGGCGGTGGTATTCCAGTGACTTGCACCGCGCAATCTGCGCGACCTGCAAGCGCAGATTGCAAGAGTTAAATGGGTGCTGGACGGCTCGGTATTTTCTCGAACGGGCGTGGAGTGACACTGCGTGGCTGCCGCTCAGCCTATGATCACTGGGAAACACCACAACCAGCATGTCAGCAACACATTTGTGGTTTCCACTGGAGTATACGTTGAGGGGAAATTGGAAGGATGTCTTTCCTTTTTGCTCAAGACTAGTGCAACACCGTCCCCGTCTGCTGCGACGTGAACTTCGTGAAGAAGAGCCGTTGCGCCAGCAATGTCACTAGAACCAAGAGGTGTGCCTGGACGTTCACGTAGCTTCCGTGTCGGGAAGTGACAGGTGAAATACGTAGCCGCGAGTGAAGTGAAGCTGTCTAGAAGATTCTCCGTCGCGCTACAGGCAGGCACGGCGGAACACGACCCTCGCCGCTCAATCTTCCCCTGTTTGCCACCATCAACCACCGTCACCACTCCAACTTCTTTCGCGACGACAAACAGCAGCTCGATCAGTAGTTGAGTCAACTTCCCAACGATACTCTATCCAAATCAAGGTACGAACATCACTGCGCCTCCATTCAGTCCTCATCTTTGACCCGTCTCTTGTCGCTCTAGGCCCACCTGCCATTTCACACCAACAACCACGACATACAGCTACTTTCTTCCACCAACCACCAACCGCCACGCGCGCAGCAAGGCAACATGTATAGTCTCAACGAAGCATCCATGAACGACCTCCGCACCATCCTCCACGCCCTCTGCTCGAAGCCCGAGACCAAGAAACTCGCCCTCGAGCACCTGGACTGGCTGCAAAAGGGCCGTGCCAACGGCTGGACCGCCTACTTCAAGCAAGAGACTCTCGAAACCGTCCTCGGCCAGTGCAAGCACTGCAAGGTGCTCGTCACGTCTGAAAATGACGGTGACCGCTCCTGCTCTGCCCACACCAGTAAATCCCACCCCACACTTTAGCTTTGACTGAATATGTCATCATCATAACTAACATAGTCTAGATACTCGTCTCATCAAGCTGGATTTCCTGGATCACCGTTCCATCCATGGTCTCGGAAAGGCCAGTTTCCTGGAGCAATTCCCTGAGCTGCACTTCTGGGCCTGCTGTGGTCGGAGAGGTGATCGCACTAGCTGCGACAAAAAGGCTCACTGTGTTGTGCCTGTGGCTGGCAAGAAGAGGAAGCGGGATGTGGATGATGACGAGGACGATGATGCCTGTAGCATCAGTGACAGTGACACCGTCAAGGAGGACATTGAAATGGACAATGTCAAGGATGAGAAGGACTAGTTCACTCCCTGAGGGGAACTAGATTGTCATGGCATCCTGCTACATCATCTGCTCTAGAGAGAGATTGTCACTAGCCTTGGTCCTTACACATCTCAATGCTACTTGGGCATCTGATGGGGGGAGGGTCTCATTGTCTGCTGTCTGCCGAGGCATACAATCCTCCAACTCATTTACGGGGGACTGGAAAACGGGTGAGTTGAAAACGGGAGCCTGAATGCCCATGTGTGTGTCACAAGCAGAGAAGCAAGATAGAGCTTTCTGAGATAAGACCGTGGACGGAAACAGTACAGCAGTACCAGAGCCCTTCAACGTGATAAGATCACACTCAGCTCATGACTACCTCCAACTCATCTGGTAACCTGTTGAAGGCTGATGAATTAGTTTGACACCAATAATATTCCGATGACTCAAGATAAGCCAACTTCTAGGAGCACTGAAGTTTGAATACATGGCAGGCTTTCTTTCCCTCAAGCACCCAGACAGCCTAGTCCTATCAGCCATACAACCATGGCAGCAATAGCAAAGTTAAAGAAAAGTCTAAAATCTGCTGGTCCTTGAGAACACCTGGTCTATATATAGTTTGAAAACAGGTTCGCCTCAAGATGCTTTATCAAAGTCTTGATAAATAGCTGTTGGAGGAAACATTTCTAACTATATACGAACATGATGGCAATAGGAGATCAAGTATCCCGGGGCACCCACACATTTCACAGCCAAATTTGACATTGTACAGCAAAGCTTCCCCAAAGTTCAGTTGCAAGGTAATAGACCGGAACGTGAGGCCATCAAATCCCCCATCTATGTTGATCTATATAACAAAAAAGGTCTACCTAGACAGAATACTAAACAAAACCTGCATCTCATGATGCAGCTTGTCGTGCATTTTCTCTCTCTCTCTCTCTCTCTCTCTCGCATCCTCTGTTGTCTTTGAGAGTGCACTTAGTCCTGATCTAGAACTGTCCAGAGCTGGGCCATATGCAAAGTCCGTTGTAGGAGCCTCCAGTCCCATCTATCTGACGCCATGTGTGAAAAAGCCCTGCTTCTGCCATTCACCTAGAATTTCTGCTGCTTCAAATCATCTACAGCATTTGCATGCCTTCTGACCCAAGAAAATCCCACCTTTCTCCCACGACCGTGAAACAAACAGGACATTCCCCGATTCCCACTCACCAACTTCCAAAACTCAGAAGTTCTCTCTTGCACATCTACACAACTTGTTTCAGCCATCAAAAGCCACCTTCGATACTCAGTTCTTGCTCGGAAATTATCTCGTGGATCACACAGTGAGTACTAAGACCCGGCTCCATTTTCTTCATCTCTCTCGGTCTCTCCTCATCCATCAACCTCCTCTCAAGCCTTCCACCAGCCATTAAGCCATCTTATCCTCTATGCCATGCCCACTGTGTGACCAAGACTTCCATCAGCCCATCTCTTTGTGTCTTTGCCCCCATCGTGCTTCCACAGCCATACAGCAGATTCTAACTACCTTCAGCTTTCAGATCTTCTCTCTGACCAAATCTTCCCTTACCAACATGGCAGACACTCCGCCAGCAGGATGGGGAGGATACCAAGTTCCTGTGCATTTGGTGCCGGGAGACGTTCCCCATGTCAATTCCCGTCTACCATGCGACCACCACACTTGCAGGGATTGTCTCCTGCAAGCTATCAACACCGCGTTCACGTACGAGCGCCCATTTCCCCTGCGGTGCTGCGGCGAGTCCATCTCAGCGGATGACATTCCCATCGGAGGGGGTGACGATGGCATTGCGTCAGAGGTCGTCCACGACTTCCGCCTTCGTCAAGAGGAATTCACAGCTCCCAGCCCGACAGTCTGCTGCGACCGTGCTTGTGGGAAGTTCATCCCGGCCATACATATCGACGGCAACCTCCACGTCGCGACCTACCCTCAGCCAACCTGCGGCTCGCGAACCTGCACGTTTTGTAAGGAGGGCGCCCACCTGGGCGAAGAGTGCGCCACTGACGTGGAGCTTGACGCGCTGATCGAGCAGCAAGGCTGGAAGAGATGTAGACGGTGTCGCCGTGTGGTCGAACTTGGTGGCGGAGGCAACCACATGAGTAAGTTCTTTTGTATCGTGCTGCAGGGCCCCTCCCCCTTCCAACTCCCCTGAAGCACCTCATCATTTTATGGACCGGTTTGTGTTTGTACCTAGGTCAGTACCTTCCTGTTTGGACGCCATTTGCAATTCACTTCTTCCAAGTTTTCATTCAGGTTGCATCCCTACCACAAGTCACATCCACAAACAGTCAGAAATGGAGGCAAGACCGCAGAGACCACCATGTCTGCACCTACCTACTAGACCGGCACCATGACTGCTCAGCAAGTTGAGCACAAGTTGGAGGAGCTCAAGCTCAACCGCCAGAAATTCGACTATCTCTGCCAGAAGATCGCTAATGGCTTCAAGCCACTGCTCATCTGGAGCATGTGGCTTCTGGCATTGTCCATGACGAGGATGATCAGACAATGGAGCAGGAGTGGCTTCCACTAATGAACAAGTTGGACATCCGCATGTCCACCATCGACAAGGAGATCCAGACTCTCAACAACCGCCTGCAAGATACTCACTCTACTTCAGAGGCCACCGCCACCGCTCTTCAGAGCACTGTGGCCACTGAAACTGGCACCCAAGCTCCTCGCAACTACTTCAGCCCATCGTCCATGTACCCCGCCCTCCTGGGCCCCGATGGCTTGCCCAAGTTCGTCTGCTGCAGTGGCTGGGGCTCCACCTGCTTCCCTGGTGCCTCCACCTTGACCTTCGCCAAAGACCTGGTGTCTACATGCCCAGGCAAAGACTGCAAGTACTGCAACTTCTGCGTCAAGAAGATGGTTGAAGCTGCTCTTCAGCCCATGAACCCTGCCCCTATCCGGTGCGAGGAGAAGGACGATTCACACACATGGGACCTCAACACCCAGGTGTGCAGAGAGCTCCTGGGCGATGAGCTGCTGTTGCGGTACAACAATAAGGCGGCTGAGCTACAGACTCGTAACCGCACTTACTGTGCAGAGCCAGCCTGTAGCGCCTGGATCCGTCCCGAGTACATCACCGACAACCTGGGCACTTGCCCTCAGCCTGACTGCCACACTGTCACTTGCACTCTTTGCAAGTTCCCTGCACACACCGGCCTTCCTTGCCAGGAAGATGAGGCCCGCCAGCAAGTTCTCGACATGGCCAAGATGGAGGGCTGGGGATCTTGTCCCAACTGTCACCATGTGGTCGAGAACCTTTATAGACTCGATGATGACGAGAGTTGCTCTGATATGGGTAAGCTTCTCTCCCACTCACTCTTGTCCTTTGCCCTATGTACCCTCCAGCTATGATGGCACTTATCTTTGATGCTCTGCAGTTGACTAACCTCTATGCTGCTTTCTTCTAGACTGCATCTGTGGCACAGGTTTCTGCTTCGATTGCGGAGATGCGTACTACAACAACGAGCGTTGGCATTGCGACTGCCCGGCTCCGCCTACCGAGCGGGAGTTGTGGGCGGCGGAGCAGGCGGAGAGGTAAAGAGGATGTGTGGATGACGCTTACGCGATGAATGTTTGGGTCAAATATCGAACGGGCTGATGGAGTTGAAGATGAAGTCATTAGGGGATAAAGGACAGGTCAGGCGAGAGAGACTGACAATTTTGCCGCGTAGCCCAGTTCTTCGGAGCTAGGTCAGTGGATAACTATCTACTAGGAGGTAGTGAAACAAGTCAGCAGTATCTGGCGGACCAGCCCCAGCTAGGTAGCTCTACTGCAGATGAAAGAGGGGTTCTCACCAGTCGAGTCCAGTCAACCTCAATGTTATGGCCTGTTATACTCGCAATCTCGGCTGCAAAATGTAAGCTGTTGTGCGACCAATACAGAACACTGGTCTGCTAGTTTCGTTTTTCGTTATAGCTCTCTTGCCCTCAAGCAAGCTCCGGGCAAGAACGATGGACAATGTTGTTCTGGCTGATATCTCAATTGAGCGGCCCGTCTGGAAGCTTCAACGTTCTTCAACTCTTCATCAAACCTAGCACAACCAACGCTATCCCCACGTTTGCACTCGTTTTATTATCGTCAACACCTCAGAACACCACGTCCAAACAATTCAGCGACCCATCCAAGAACAGCAACATTCTCTTCATCCAATTTCTCCGTGGCCTTTCTCTCGCGTTCCCCGGTCCGTGTTCTTCCTTCAAAACGTCGGCTTACACTGGTTCAGAAAATTCACAGGAACATCGCCAGACCAAGATGGACGAGAACGCAGATCCCCCTCGCCTTTGCCACATATGCATGGACGAACAGCCAAGTTCAGAGACCGTCAGCCTGACTTGCAACAAATGCCACTTTTGCAGCGATTGCTTCACCAGGATAATCACAAGAGCGATCGAAATCGAGGACTTATTTCCGCCTCGCTGTGCATGCGGGTACATCCGCGCGAACAAAATCCCAGCCACTTTCACCGGGCTTTCGCCGGAGCTGCTCGAGGAGTTCTGCCGCCGCGAGGCCGAACTCAGTACACCGAACCGCACTTACTGCTCCAATGTTCGGTGTGGAGCATGGATCTCACCGGAGAATATCGCCGACAACATCGCGGTCTGTCCGCAGCCAGACTGCATGTCGAGAACCTGTAGCGAGTGCAAAGAGGCCGCACACTCCGGAGAGGCATGCCCCCCCGTTGACGAGGAGCTGGGCGCGTTGGCAGCCGCCGAAGGTTGGAAACGATGCCCTGCCTGCCGACGGTTCGTGGAGCAACCAGGAGGCTGCAACCGTATCAGTGGGTGCCGACAACTCGCCTTTATGTCTTGATCTCAGTCGTCAATCCTTCCTGGCTCCGTGCTGACCCTTTTCCTCTTTTCTTACCTCGCAGGGTGTCGATGTCACCATAGCTTCTGCTACATATGTGCTGCCGGATACCTGAACGGCGTGTGCGACTGTCCCCGGTGGATTCAGCGGAGTCACCTGGAGATGCTGGACAATATCCAGGTGGACCGGCCTCAGACGCACGAGCCTCGGACGAACGGGCCTCAGACGAACGGGCCTCAGACGAACGGGCCTCAGACGAACGGGCCTCAGATGAATGGGTCCGAGATAACCAACTTCCAAAGGAGCAATCGCCAGGTGCAACATCCCGGTCCACAAGTGATCGGTTTCGGAATAATCGGTTTCTGGGTAAACCGTCCCCAACCGAATGATCCACAGATACACGGTCCCGGGACGTATAGGCCCCCGATGTACGATCCCTGGATGAATGGTGTCCCAATGAACGCGCCTCAGACAAACGGTCCTCAAGTATACGGGCCTCCAATGCACGGCCCAGTGCATGGGCCTCCAATGAATGTGCCTCAGACGAACAGTCCTCAAGTATACGGGCCTCCAATGCACGGCCCAGTGCATGGGCCTCCGATGAATGCGCCTCAGATAAACGGTCCTCAAGTATACGGGCCTCGGATACATGGGCCCCCAAGAAACGACCCCCGGATGAATGGTCCACCAATGAATGGTCCTCCGATATACGGTCCCCAGTTTCGCGGTACCTAGATGGACGGTTCCCAGAGAATTGAACCGAGATCAGCTTTGCGAAATAATCGACCTAATATACGAGAGTCTCGCGCAGCGGCTGGCGCACCTTGAAGGCTGGCAAGCTGGAGCTCTAGCGACCGCGGTGTTGTGCTCGATGAGGCTTCTAGACGGGGCGACATTGCTCCCCATATCGAAGACACAACTCTTGCCGCTCTCGTGCACGCATGGAATCTCTCATCGTCTCCTTTGCCAGCGGATCTGGGCACAATGGTCTAGCCTGCTGGAGTCCTGCACGAAGAATTCGAAGGCCGAGTTCTCGCCCAAATCCCATATTCTCAGAGTTCGGATGTTCGTTGTATCAGATTGCGAGTCTGAGGAAGGTCATCACGCTGTGAGAGATGATCCAGCTAAGAACATTGTCAGGAACAGCGATGCTTGCATATATAGCGTGGAGAGCGGCTTTGGCAGCATGGAAGCCACAGATGGAGGCGTTGTAGCCAGGTTTGCAAGCGACGAAACATCGTCTGAGGCAAAGAAGCCTGCTGCTTCTAAAGATGGCCATCAGATAGGGCAAAAGCCACAAACAATCTGACATTTGAACTTTGATGTGCAGTGTTTTGGCCGAAGTGCCTCCTTCACGATGCCCATGATCATGAAGTGACGTTGTTTTCGTACCCTACAAATAGGCGCCGAGCCCAAGAAGGGACCTTTTCGGTGCCCACTTTTGACCCGCCTTCTGAATTTCTTGACCAACCGCAAAACTTACCGTCTAGCCGTACCAAGACTATGGATCACGCCCCGCAAGAAGCTCACCAAGGGCCTCGCCGGTTCGGACTTGTTCCGACCAGGGGTGAAGTAGCCGGGTACTGCACTGCAGTGCGGCGGGGACCTCAAGAAGTTTACAAACAGCGGGGGTGTTGAGAAGGACATCCTCACTCGTTCTTTCATCTCATTACCCTTCTCCTTCTGCCTCACGTCCAGAACCTCTTGTGTTTCAATCCACCACCCACCAGCCTTTCCAACACCACATCACCATCACCATCACCTCACACAACTCACCCCACCCACCCACCATGGCACCTCCCTTCCGCGCCGAGCACATGGGCTCCCTCCTCCGCCCGGAGCCCCTCCTCGCCGCGCGCGAAGCCATCCGCACCGGTACCACCCCCTCTGACTTCCCCGCCCTCGAGGCCTCGTCGGTCAAGTCGGTCGTCGAGCTCCAGGTCGCCGCGGGCTTCCGCGCCGTCGGGTCCGGCGAGTACAACCGCACGCGCTTCTGGGGCAACATGTGGGACGAGTTCACGGGCACGGTGGCGCTCGCCGAGGCCGAGGCGTCGCTGTTCCGGCTGTACCACCCGGACGTGGTGTCGCTGATCGAGAAGGAGCGCAAGGTCATGCCGGGCGACAGCGTGATTGCGGGCGAGAAGATCGGGTGGCAGCACGGGGTGAGTGGGCAGAGCAACCTGCACGAGCTGCAGCTGGTGCAGGCCGCGCTGCCGCGCGACCGCTGGGCGGACATCAAGCTGACGCTGATCACGCCCGCGTGGTTCCACATGCGGTACAAGCAGAACCGCGCGTGGAAGGAGGGCGTGTATGCGAGCGATGCGGAGTACTTCGCGGATGTGGCCAAGGCGTATCAGGCGGAGTTGGCGGAGTTGTATAAGGCTGGGTTGCGGAACGTGCAGTTTGATGACCCTGGACTGGCTTGTGAGTTCTCGTCCCATGCCCTCCCCACTGATGAATCTTGCAATTTGGACCAGAGCTCGAGCTAAGCACACCCCACCCAGACTTTTGCTCCGAAAAGTTCCGCCAAGGCTGGGCCGAAGACAAAGACAACATCGGCAGCGTGGACGATCTCCTCGACGCGTACATCAAGCTGTACAACGACGCCATCAGCCAGGTGCCGGCGGACATGCATACGGGCGTGCACCTGTGCCGCGGCAACTTCATCGGCGGGCGGCACTTTGCGGAGGGCGCGTACGACATCATCGCGCAGAAGCTGTTCACCGAGCTCAATGTCAACACGTTCTACCTCGAGTACGACACGGCGCGCGCGGGCGGCTTCGAGCCGCTGCGGTTCCTGCCCAAGCACAAGAACGTGGTGGTGGGCGCCATCTCGACGAAGCTGCGCGCGCTGGAGGACAAGGAGGAGGTCAAGCAGCGCATCTACAAGGCGGCCGAGTTCGTGGCGGAGGGGACGGGCCAGACGCGGGAGGAGGCGCTGCGGCAGGTCGCGGTGAGCCCGCAGTGTGGGTTCAGCACGCATGAGAGCGGGTACCCGTTGAGTGAGGAGGATGAGAAGAAGAAGCTGGGGCTTGTGAGGGAGATTGCGAACGAGATCTGGGGAGAGCCTTAGAGTGTTTTATTTTGTGTGCAAATAGGCTGCGGGAGTGTGTGGGTAGACGAGAAGGCGCGAGAAAAATGGGCGGGACGGCAGGCAGGTGTTCAAAAAATGGCGTAGGGTGGGCATTTCAACAGCATCAGAGGTCAGGACAGGCCCGGTTATGATGACGGCGTTGGGGGGGTGGCATTTTGAGGCATAGCGGGCTGTGGAATCAACTTCCATGTGGAGCACCGACGCGAGAGCAACAAGACGGTTCAGAGATGGCGTGGCTCGATGTTTATGGTCTGTCTTCAATATCGTGTTCGCCTGGCGGTGGGAACGTTTCCACCGAGGCTTTCTGTCTGCTCGATTTTGGGTGTGATTAGTGTGCACAGTATGTAAACCATCATCAGCTATCAAGTGAATCGGCTACGTCTGCCCTGTGTTTGGGGCCAAGAGGTGAGCCTGCGACCAGGTACTGTTGCAGATGGCATATGTGAGTACTAAGTAGGTATTGGGAGATACAAGTGGATGCAGTGAGGCTTCGTGATCCAATGAGGAGTTGTATGTATAAGATAGAAAAGCCGGTGCCCTGAAGAAGAGTACGGGAAATTCCGACTGAGCAGGTTGTGCAGGTTGTGTTCCAAGGTTGCCAGCACTCATCAGCACAAATGCTAAGGCCGTACTGTACCAGACACAAATTCTTTGCACCACAAAAGAAGTCCAATAGTCCACAGTGTTGGATTCCATCTGCCAGATGCAAGTCAACATGCCATGCCCTGCTCCCACATCTTCCTCACGGTAGAACCTGGTCGCGCCTTCATATTCGCAGGTACGGTGGGCATCTCGTTCTGCCATTGATATGTTCCAGTATTTCTTGGTCAACGCCATGCATCTCCACGTCCTTTGTTATGATTGTTACTCAATGCTGCATAACAAAACAGGAACACCGAGGCAAGATAGACTCTCATCACCGCCGTGCCTGTGAGGAAGTTGGACGGTCTGGGGGCATCCCTTGCACCAAGAGCAGAACGGACAGGGGCCGGGTGCGGGGATCACAATAATAAGTCGCCCATTTGGTGCAACTGTTCTGGGTCCTGGCTGGCTCCACAAACGCTCTCAAAGTCGTCGTCTGGTTTGGAAGACTCAATCCAAGTCATGCTCCGTTCAGTACAAGCCTGCCGGGTCAGGATAGCATCATTACACATGGTCAAGTTCAGATGGTTGACTTGACAGCTGGCCGACTGCGAAAAGAGACCCTGAAAAGCAGCGGGGGCTACCCCAGTATTGGCAATGCGGGGAGTGCGGGGTAGCTATCCCTGTCAACAACCTCCTGCACAGCTCAGAATTGATCTCACGATGCCTCACATCGGACTTCTTGGCCTTTTTGGCTAGCCGGTTTGCCTACGAGTGACCTGCCTGCCCCATACTGTATTGTGGATCACAGAGTAGCAATCCAGCGGTGCATCTTCGGTAATAAACAGCGAGAAAGCCCGAGCAACGTTCGCCCTGCAGCATCGTTCGTCACACTACTACTGTACCTACTGTGCCCACAGGGTATCCTCCGTCCTGAAGCCAAGTTGCTGTTTCTTCTTTTTGCTCTCTTTTCCTCTCTCTTTTGTCACTCTTTATCCCATGGGTCAGTATATCAAAATGGCCCCCACCGGCATCCCCTTCCAAGAGGACGAGCATAAGCCAGACTACTGCAACGAGGCTGTCTTCAGGCGTAACTGCCTCCCTGCCCGTTCCTATTTCATCCCGGAAACCGCTCTCCTCCTCAATGGCAGCTGGGATTTCCACTACGCCTCTACACCCCTCGAGGCTCCCGAGCCCGAAGCTGTGAAGGACACCGTCTGGGCCAAGCAGAACGTTCCCGGCCACTGGCAGCTCCAGGGCTACGGGAAGCCGTGGTACACGAATGTTCAGTATCCCATTCCAGTCTGCCCGCCCTATGTGCCGACTGAGAATCCTACTGGTACCTATAAGAGGACCTTTCATGTCCCGAGCGCCTGGGATGGAACGGATGCGTTGAGACTGCGGTTTGATGGCGTGGACAGCGCATACCATGTTTTCGTCAACGGCGTGCTGGTTGGATATGCGCAAGGAGCGAGAAACCCCCACGAGTTCGATGTTTCCGAGTATGTCGACAGACAGGCGCCGAATGAGCTGCTTGTGCGCGTCTATCAGTGGTCTGATGGCACTTACATCGAGGATCAGGACCAGTGGTGGCTGTCTGGTATGTCTCACATTTTCTGATCTATCTGAATCTGCTACTGAAGTTGTTCAGGCATCTACCGGGACGTCCACCTCATCGCATACCCCACCAGTGCTGTGATCCAGGACTGGTTCATTCGAACGGATCTCGATGCCAAGTACGAGGACGCCACGCTCGAGGCTACCATTGACGTGTCGAGCAAGGAAAAGGGCACTTTGGAGCTGACTCTCGCCGAGTTGGATAAGAATGGCGGATCTGTCATCGGCAGCAAGACTGTCGATGTGGGCACTGGCACTTCGAAGCTCGATATCGCCTTGCCTGTGACCAACCCGGAGAAGTGGACTGCCGAATCTCCCTACCTCTATTCCGTGCAATTGACACTCAAATCGTCTTCGGCCAAGCCATACATAGTCGAGCAGAAGATCGGCTTCCGTAAAGTCGAGCTGATCAACGGCCTCATGACCGTCAACGGCACTGCTATCCGTCTGCGGGGAGTCAACCGCCACGACCATCATCCTCATTTCGGTCGTGCCGTGCCCATCGACTTCATCAAGCGAGACCTCCTCCTCATGAAGTCCCACAACATCAACGCGCTCCGCTGCTCGCACTACCCCTCTCACCCTAAGATCCTCGACATGGCTGATGAGCTTGGACTGTGGGTTATGGACGAAGCCGATCTCGAGTGCCACGGCTTCTACGATGCAGTTGCTCGGCCCCAAGACATCCCCGAGAACATGGACTACGAGGAGCGGAAGAAGTTCACCTTCCCCCTGGCTGCCAAGTTTACGTCCGACAACCCCACCTGGAAAGAGGCGTATGTGGACCGCATGCGCGACCTCGTCCAGCGCGACAAGAACCACGCCTCGGTCATCATCTGGAGTCTGGGCAACGAAGCTTTCTACGGCCAGAACCACGTCGCCATGACTGCGTATGCGAAAGAATTCGACCCGGGAAGGCTAATCCACTACGAGGGTGATGTGCACGCCGAGTCAGCCGACATGTACAGCTACATGTACCCGCCTATCGACCACCTCATCAAGCTGTCCGAGACTGAGGGCGTCAAGGACGGCAAATATGAGAAGCCAGTGGTGCTGTGCGAGTACGGCCACGCCATGGGCAACGGCCCTGGGTGGCTCGAGGACTACGAGGAGCTGTTCCGCACATACCCTCGCTTGCAGGGTGGGTTCATCTGGGAGTGGGCGAACCATGGTCTCTGGAAAGAGGAGGGCGATGGCACTGGGAAGGGTGGCTATTATGGCTATGGCGGCGACTTTGGTGACTTTCCCAACGATGGAACCTTTGTCATGGACGGCTTGTGCTTTAGCACCCACGAGCCTACGCCTGGTTTGACCGAGTACAAGAAGGTCATTCAGCCGATCGGGTTCTCGGTGGACGGTGACAAGCTTACTCTTGAGAACTACTATGACTTTATTGACCTTAGCCACCTGGTCGGTTCGTTCAAGGTGGAGGAGTTTGCCGACGAGTAAGTTGCACCTGTATCCCAACTTTGAGTAGCGGCACTAACAACTCGCAGGACCAAGCTTCTCACCACCGGAAAGCTCGATCTGCCGGACATCAAAGCCGGAAAGAAGGGAGAGATCGACCTGAAGGACATCCTTTCCAAATTCAAGAGCAGCAAAGACGTCTTCATCACCGTGTCCTTGTCCACGCGCGACACCACCCCCAGCCTCAACGCCGGCCACGAAATCGCCTGGACCCAGTGGCAAATCTCCAAAGCCACCTCACCATCTTCCAGCCTATCCCTCAACAAGCTCTCCTCCCCCGTCAACGTGACCTCCACCACGGCCCGCGTCACCCTCTCCGGCCCGCACTACACCATCGAATTCGACCGCGCCCGCGGCGCGCCCATCTCGTGGTCCGTCAACGGCACGTCCCTCCTCGAGCCGGACCCAGCCACCGGCGTCGCCATCACCCCAGGCTTCTGGCGCCCCGCCACGGACAACGACGTGCCGCACTCCCTGCCCTACTGGGAGCGCTTCGGCGTCAACATCCTCGAGTCCCAGCTGCGGTCCCTCACAATCGACACCACCTCGGACCCGGGCAAAGCAGTCATCAAAGCCCAGACCTTCCTCACGCCGCCGGTGCTCGCGTGGGGGTTCCACGCCGAGATCGCGTACACCGTCACGCGCACCGGCGCGCTGCACGTCGCCGTCACGCGCCTGGCGCCCGACGGCGCCATCCCGGCGTACGTGCCCCGCGTCGGCCTCAACGTGCGGCTGGCCAAGGCCCTCGACAAGGTCGCGTGGTACGGCCTCGGGCCGGGCGAGAGCTACCCGGACAAGAAGGCCGCGCAGCGCGTCGGCGTCTTCGCGGCGGAGAGCGTCGCGGCGCTGCAGACGCGGTACGAGGTGCCGCAGGAGAACGGGAATCGCATGGGGACGCGGTGGGTGGCGCTGACGGACGCGCATGGCGCCGGGGTGCGGGCGCGTGGGGCTGGGGATGGGGGGGAGTTTAGTTGGGCGGCGAGCAACAACAGTATTGAGAATGTGCATGCCGCGCGGCATCCGCCGGATCTGGTGAAGGAGGAGGCGACGCTGTTGAGGCTGGATTACAAGGTTGCGGGCGTGGGCACGGCGGCGTGTGGGCCGGATGTGAGGGAGGATTTGAGGGTTAAGGTGGAAGAGATGAGCTTTGGGTTTGTGCTGGAGAGTGTTGGGCTTTAGGTGGAGGGGGGTTGTACAGATGCTTGTGTGTTTGTGGAGCTGGGTTAGTCTTTCGAAAAAGTTCATGGCATTGCTCAGTGGCGCCGTTCCCTTCGTGGGCTGCGTCTGATTTTTCGTGGGAACTGCGTGGGAGGTACCATGGTATAGGACCAGCGCCAGCTTTATGACAAAGAGAAAGCAATGCAAACGCTAGGTGTGTCTGTCGAATACGGAAAATGAGTGTATTGGTGACTCTATCAGCTGTTTCCGTATTCCTTGGTTTTCGCTCCCCTCTTCGTCCACACACACCCGCTCCTGGCCCAGGCTCTGCTGCAGCAGCTGGTCTTCCCTCTACCGTTCCATCCCTTTTGACAGAGTCTGAAAGCAAAGGCTCCTTGAGGCCAAGTGGAGCAACGCAAGCTTTCCTAAGCTCGTATGAATCTTCTCTGCTGCGTAACCCCAGAAACTCTATTTCTGACTTCCTGTCAGCTTAGCAAGCTGAATTGCTTCGAGCTGTTCCGCTCTTTCGTCATCTTCCGCTTGTTCCTGGACAGTCTCGATCGTGTCTTTGATCGGGTCCCTGTCTGTTTCACAGATTCGACAGTGCCGGTCGTTGATCAAGGTGTAGGTCTGGCAGCCATTCTCGTCTTTGCATGCCATATTACGACACCTCCAGGTCTTAACGTGCATCTTGGCAAAGAGATAAGAGTGATAGTTTGACTGTGATTGAGGATACGATGTTGAAAAGGGTAGAAGGTTTGGGGTTAACAAATCTTGTTGACAAAATTGTCTTGATGCGGAGACTGTGTGGAAAATGGCAAGCACTTGATGCTCACTTTCACAGAGGTAGTTGACTTCATTTAAATATTTCCATGATCACTCAAATGAAAACATTACTCTTGTGTGTCTACCTCAAGAAATGAAACACCCAGAGATAGAAATGTTGGCTGTGTGAACGCTGAGCAACTTTAGAACTGGAATGAGATATACGCCCTAGGCCTGCCATTGCGTAATACCGTCTGGGAGCTGTCAGCAGCTCCATGTCAGAGTATTAGTGTTGGCATCACAGCTTCATGTTATATGTTGGCGCATGAAGACCTATGACAGCCTTTATGAGGCTATTGCTGACATCCAGAGGCGCCAATATGGTTGTAGGACTGGATTGGTCGCCTCATTAAGCTCGTTGTCGAGAGCAGGGTTTACTTTCACATGCGGTGTTAGGCCAGGAAAGCCTTTGAGGAAGGCTGACTCACTTCGCCATATATGGCTGATCATCATGAGATAAGAATGGTTGGTGGTTGGGGTCGTTGGGGCCCACATCCATGGCCCGGTCAAATTGTGGGCCCCCCATTTGCGAAATTCGTCCACCAACCCTTTTTGAGCTTTTTTGCATGTGAGCACATTTCTTATTACTCAGATGGTGAAGCACAGTGGGTACCGCAATGTTTTTTCGTGCTCCCATTCCATTCATCTTAGGATGATGTGCTCACCTGGGCATCCTCATGAGCTAATGCTCCTCAGTGAGCTTCTGGGTATAACCGAACACGTGCATGCTCTACTTGACGCTTTTGTACTCTTTTAAGTAGGATTTCGGACCACATGGGCAAATTAATTGGTAGGGAGACAAAATGCCATTGAATCCTGAATATTATATGCCTTACAGTCTTACTGGACACTGACCAGCACATTCTTTGCTTCCATCAACCCCTCCGCCACTTGGCCGTATAAGCAAATAGATAGTGTGGCACGCGTGCTGCGCAATTCCTGAAGCGTCGAGTCCTAAGCTTAAATTCTTGCCTCTAGAAACCTACTTTTTATCCACGTCGACTTTCCAATCATGCTAAACGATGACTTCCCTTGGATTCTGCTCCCTACCCTGGCTATCTCCGTAGCCACCCTCAATGCGGAAAGAGAGCGCAAAATCGTTCCCAGTATTGTCAAAATCCGTCAGTGGTATGTCCTGGCTATCTGGCTGTCTTCTCCGACTCGATAAAGCTTTGCTACCCTTACTGCCGCTATAGTTGTGAGAGCTGCCGTATTTCCCACTCGAATACCCCACATTACTAGTGCTGCCATTTTGTGGACTTTTTCCCAAGATAGAAAGAATGGCGGGCCTCAGGGTGGGGAGGCAGCCGTTGACGATGCCGAGGGTGGGTTCGACGAAGGAGTAGATCAGGGGCGTGATGGCCGAGTAAGTGATGTCGGAGATGTCCCAGTTGGCGATCGCGATGACCCGGAGGAGGGAGACGATGCAAATTCTATGTGGTCTCGTCAGTATGCTGTGGGCAAGTGCGAATGTCAAGCACGCCGGTGACATTTCGGTTTCCCATAAGTCCCTTGTGAAGATCTATACTTACAGAGCGCCGAGACTAAACATCGAGGCCACACTCAGCTTCTTCGAAAGCTTCATCTTAAGGCCGAGCAGGTGCGATACGGGCAATGCTACGATGATCACATCTAGGGCCAGGTTGATGCTGCCGGTGATCGTGAAACCGGTGAGTTGACCATCTTGATTACAAGTGCCCTGGATTAACTTGTTCCAGTTGTACTCTACTGGCGTGCACCACACAAATGCTAAAACGAACGTCGCAATCAGGTATAGCATGGAGAGGACCATGACGCCATAACAAAGGAGGTGAAAATTGCGCCCGGGGAACAACACGGTGTAGAGTGACAGCATGGAGATTTTCATAGCGGTGTTGGAAGCGGCCCAAAATGGTGTTGCGGCCACCACGATCTGATGTTGTGTGTTAACAGCGACCGGTATTGCTCCAGGGCTGGCAAGGAAGAGGGAGACGAACCTTAAGAGTGAGCCACAACTTATCAGGGTCCCTCAAGACAACGTCAATGAGATGATGACCAACGCCACCAGCGAAGACAGCTGATACCGCGAGGGAAGGTCAGTCCGCTAGCACCACCAAGTTGAGTCTACGATGGAATAAATGATGCGCAAATCTTACCGATGAGATCGGTCCCAATGCCCGCGGCTGTGATTATCAAGGCAATAATTGCCACTGCAGTGCCCAAAGTCAGCTCAAGCTACTCTAGGGACGTCTCGCAAAGGAAACACCTACTGTAATCGTTGAACGCTAATGATGCTCCTTGGATGCGCCTGGACCATATTCGGAGAGCCACTGCAACGGCAGCCATCGTAGTGAAGACAAACCCAACGATGATAAGTTGGACGGCTCCCAGAGGGTAGCCCATCTTGAGGGACGCGGTCTGTAGACTCTGGTAATGTATGGTAATGGTCGTTTCCGCTGCAGTGCCAGCAGCAGCGGTCTCTTAAATTCAAGCACGAGCTCGTAAAGAAGACACACGTGTGTACAGGTGCGATGCCAATGTTTTCGGACGGGTAGGTACTTTGAACTTTCGGCCGGCTGGAACGGGAGCCAAATGTGGTACACCCTATAAACCATTTACTACACCCGACATTCTCATTTCTCCCACCCGATACCCCAATTTTACGGAGCTATATATATAAACTCGGGGTATATCTTTAATAATTATCAATTTAGCATTTTATATTCAAACGTAATACACTTTTTTATATTGGAAATCTATTTTTAGCTACCCGTTTTTTAATACTTTTTTAACGTTATTAGTTTATTATGTTAAATTATTATTATATTAAATTATTATTATATTAAATTATTTTTCTACTAGCTGTTTATATATTTATAACTAATCTTTATACTCGTTTCTTTTAATTTCTTTTAGCATTTTCAGTTTAATAATATATTTGTATCTAAATACCTTTATAATATAGAATATTATATATTATTAAAAAATTATTTAATATTACTTAAAACAAATTGGCTTTTTTTAATATATCCGATTATAGCCCTTATATACCCGTTATAGGCAAAGCTCTTTATAAACCTCTTTTAAAATACTAATTCTCTATTTTCTTTACTTTTTAATTCGATGAAGATATCAAATATAATTTTAAATTCACTATTAATTTATATATGGTATATTATAGATATAGTATATAGATTTTATAAAATAACATTTATATATACGCTAAAAATTATCTGATTCGGATATATCCGATTTAATTCGCTTTTTTTTAAAAAAAAATTCTTTAAGAAATAAAGAATCGTTTGCGCGAATTTAAAGCTAGGCGAATATAAGCTAAATAAGTTTATTATAAATCTAATTACATACGGATATCTTAGAGAAGGGTTCGAGCTAATAATTTAAAATAATAATGAATCTCTTTTAATTCGTTATTTACTTTCCTATATAATAATATTGATTTATTTAAATATCTAATAGGTCGTCGTTTATAGCTTTTATAGAGTAAAGCGGACGAATTCCGATCTATTTTATAACCGTAAACTTAATTTACTTATCGATTATTTTGAAACCCAACGAATCTTTATCTCTAATTATTAATAAATATATAATAATATAATCCTTAATTGTATTATTTCTAATATAATTATTAATATTTTAAAAAGCTTTAGTTAAATTTATATCCGATTTACCGATATCGATATATATCGTATCTTCTTTTATTCTAAAGATCGAACTAGTCGGTTATTATTTATATATTTTCTTTAAGTTTTAAATTTTTTTAAGATTCTTATTATAATCACCGTAAATAAAACCTATATCCATTCGATTCTACCTTATTCTAATCTTCGCTTTAAATATTAAATTCCGTTTTATAAAGTAATGTCTATTTATTATTGTAAATAAATTCTTTAACATAAATCGATATAGATTTCCAATAATTTATTTTGTTAGTATAACTATATATCGGCAATTTCTTAGTTTATCTTTGAAATATACTATTTACCTTTTTAGCATCCCCAGCCTTTAAAGAATATTTTTTTATATTTTTATAAAAGATTTTAATAATTGAATAAAGGCGAAATTCGGCAAAATATACTATATATTCAAAAAAGCTATCCGCTTTTTCTTATATCGGTTAAATTATATCAGGATTCCTGATGATAAACAAAGCTACCCCAAGTTTGTATGTATAGCTCCGTAAAATTGGGGTATCGGGTGTACCAAATGGTTTATAGGGTATACCATATTTGGCTCCTGGAACGGGCTTGCGCTGTTCGTTTCTCTTTGCCACAGCAACAACCTCAATACGGACGAACCTTTGGACACACTGCGATTGGTCTTATGGCTATCATCTCGGTGGAGTCAGCATGATGCGAACACGCGACGGTCGGACCTTTCTCGAGCCAAGGGGATCTTGTACCAGCATGAATTCCTGGCATCAGACTCCGCCAAGGAATATCGCGATTCGCCGAGTCTCTTACCTTGAAGAACAACCTCTTTGCAGTAATGCTTGCGTGGCGGAGAACACGAACACAATACCTAGGTAAGCTCGAGTGGAAGACCAGCTTTCAAAGAGGCAAATACAATCGCAGCTACCCGGTTCGTACTTGGTGGCAATGGTCCCGAAATTTACGGTCTCGTAGACTTACAATGACACTTGGCATGCACAATACTAAGAAGTCAGCCTGGCGCACCGTTTTCGGTTGCCGTCCACATTGACATGTTGTCTATAATACCTGGCTCCGGTACTTGTGAGATCATTTTTACGAAAACGTCCTTCTCGTATGTCTTCTTGGTTTGCTAATTTCACGCTGAGTTGTCGCACATAGTACTCCTCGAAACAAAGCCTTTAGCACATATCTGGACCACAATGTAATCCATGCTTAGGAACCATTCCCAAAACATCCACATCATGACATTCATCCCTAGCCAGCCTTGGTCGGAATTCCATGCACCCATGGCTTTTTCGTAGCATAGATGATACCTTGCAGCAACCTGATCGATTTTCGAGGCCATTGGTCTTCGGAATTCGTGGACGTGAAGCCAGGGCTCCATACGGAGTAGTACTCGCAAAGACGGGTCACGTTAGTCTGATGATATATGATATGTTGACGGTAAAGCACCTAGGTGAATTTCATAGCACTGGACAGTCAAATGCCAGTGTTCAGAAACAGTCTTCAAAGAGAGCAAGATTGACCATTTTCACATGCAGCACTATTTATGCCAGTGTTCAGAAACAGTCTTCGAAGAGAGCAAGATTGACCATTTTCACATGCAGCACTATTTCCAAGGTTTACAAAGCATCTTTGCAGAGGTCTCATTCGTGCGGATATGACCACATTCCCCGCAGGACATACTGTTCCCAAATAGGAAATATGGGCCCAAAGTCGGCATGATTCCCGTGGGGTGGAAAAATTCGCAGAGCACAATCCAGGATCTGGGGAAAACTAGGGAATTCTGGGGTCATGAGATGCATCTTGGTGGTTTGTACCAGGTCTTGCGGGTCTGCCTTGCATGTGACCACCACCTGTCTTGGAAACCAATTCATTTCATTGTGCAGGCACAGAACCGGAAGGTGGCACCAATGCAGCATAGACGGTAATGATGATTGATGCCGCGATACCTAGGTAATGGGCTGCAGCTCGCCCACAAATGTCACTTCCAAAGTTACTATAAAAGAAAGATGATGCGCACTTCATCTGTATTACTGACATCAGGAATGAAAAAAATGAAAAAATTGAAAAAAAGCCTCGCTACCGTCAGATCAGTCGCCAACATGCCTCGCCTCCGCTCCCTCTTCTCAACCCTCCTAGCCATCACCTCCACCGCCCTCGCCACCAGCCCCGTCCTCCCCGGCCTCTGGGCGGACCCCAACATCGCCGTCTATGACCAAACATACTACCTCCTCCCCACACAGGATGGCTTCCCCAGCTGGTCAGGCAAGCAATTCTACATCTGGTCCTCCCCGGACCTCGTGACCTGGACACGCACGCCCGAGCCCATCCTCACCCTCAACGGCACCTCGGGCAACGTCCCCTGGTCCGACGGCTCCGCCTGGGCGCCCACCATCGCCGCGAGCAACGGCAACTACTACTTCTATTTCAGCGGAAACAACCCGACCTTCGACCGCAAGACCATCGGCGTCGCCGTCTCCACGTCCGGCAGCCCGCTGGGGCCGTACACGGCGCAGCCCACCGCCCTGATCAACGGCACCGAGCGGCTCGCCGCCAGCCAGACCATCGACCCCTACGCGTTCCTCGACCCCGTCAGCAACCGCTGGTGGCTGTTCTGGGGCAACGGCAGGGCGCTCGCGGCGCGGCTCAGCGCGGACATGCTGTCCATCGAGCAGGACACGCTGGTGCAGCTGAGCGGGACGCTGACGGCGTTCAACGAGGGCGCGTCGATGGCGTTCCGCGACGGGGTGTACCACTTCAACTACGCGATCAACGACACGCGGTCCGAGTACTACGCGACGGGGTATGCGACGGCGACTAACTTGACGGGGCCGTATACATATCGGGGCCCGATTTTGCAGCTGAATGCGAGCTTGGGGATTCTGGGGACGGGGGGCAGCACGTTATTGAACGTGCCGGGGACGGATAATTGGTATATTGCGTACCATCGCTTTGCGATTCCGGATGGGAATGGAACGGACCGGGAGACGACGCTTGATCGGGTGTATTTCGATGTCGAGACGGGGTTGATTGATAAGGTTGTGCCTACGTTGACGAGTGTTGAGGCGGAGACCGTACCTGCGTAATAGGTGTAGCGGTTGGATGATGTGGTGGTCGTTGGTGGTCGTGGAGGTTGGTAACCTCCGTGTTTAAGAATGCATGAAGTCTTGAGACTTAAGAGGATCAAAATCGGTGTCGAGTGTCAATTATGGGTGATAATTGAGCACGGAGGCCCGCCACTCGCTCCGCACAAAGACTGCTTCTCTGCCTGGTGATCTATCGGGCACGTAATGCATAGACTTTGCAGGTTGCAGCGTGATATGTACTTTTCATGAAAAAGTCATTTTTCTCCTCATCCGAGGATTTTATCCATGTTGTTCAGCGTCGAATCAGCAGCCTGTGATATCTGTAGCCGGGAGTCACCTCCATCTCTTGACTCACCTCATTACTCTGTACACTTGAGCAAATAGGGCTCTCTGAAATTACTGAAAAGGCCCTGTATCTCGGGACACTTGCGTAGCTGGTAGATTTTAGGAGATCGGATGAGTCGCGAATACTCTGGGCCAGGCAGTGTTCCATCCCTCGTCCAGGTCATAAGGGACGATTGTGCTGTGCGCATGATTGTGCCCGTCTAAGAATATTGCAGCGCTGGGAGATTTTGAAAGAAAGACAAAATCCGTAGAAATTCTCTACCAACTTGTTCGCTTTGACTCGGTCTCTATGATTGTGTGAGATTTCGTGGGGTCGCTAGGTACGTACATAAGTACTAAGTAGTTGAGTGCAGTATGTACATACGGTCCTAAAATATCCTGCAGCGAAAGCCAGGGCCCAAACCAATGGTATGCTCAACATGGGCAGCAAAATCGCATGATTTCCTACGAAAGGAATGTAAGATATGCACTTAGACGGTGACAATCATGTCGAACCCTTGAGAATTGTCGAAGATGATGGTGAGACTTGGATGTTTTCTGAGAAGTGATAGGTCCATAAGTACCTTTACCTGCCCCGCTGCTGTCACTCGTCACGATCAGCTAACCAGCACCAGTGACACGCCACCCAATGTAGCGGCTGTGAAGTTTTTTTTTTTTTTTAGCTGTGGGTTCGCAACTATCAATGCTCGCGCACAAACTCGTCCACGTTAAACATTTGGTCCTCCTCCAACTTCCGCACACCTTTTGTCGACCTTTCAACTTCAACATCAAAGAGTGCCCACAAAATACCCCGGATTTTGCACAGCTGCCCCGTATTACCCCGGCCCCCGGCCTGCATCAAGAGACAGGGCATCCCCAGTTCAAGATCTTCCAAGGTTCAGCCGACAACCGCTGTCCTTGTCTTCTGCCGTTTTGTGTCAAAACTGTCAGCCCACCCACCCACCTCCTTCAATCTGTTTTCCTTTGTCTCGCTCCTCGTCATGAGCGTCCTTGCCCGGTCAGCATACAGCGCTGTCGCGACGCTGCTGACCCTCATCGTCGGAGCACTTTACTTACCGGTCCGAGCCCTCCTTACCGCCTACAGCAGGACGTCCAGCTTCTGCCAGGCCGCCTTTGGCCACCGCACTCGTCCTTGTCCGCCAAGCATGTCGCGCGACGTCGTTGGCGAAAACGGCACCTCCACCTCCAGCGGCGCCGACAAGACGGTGGTCGCCGCGGCCGCCGCCAACGGCGATGACCCACATCCTCATCGCCGTCGTCCCCGCACAAGCGGCGCCGCCGCCGATGCTGATGCCCAGGACCGCGAGATCGCCGACCACTTCACCAAGCTTCCCGACAGGCTCCTCCTCATGATCTTCGAGATCGTCGCCCGGGATGCGCGCCACGATCTGTGCAGCCTCTCGGTCACCTGCAGGAAGCTGCACACCCTCGCCGACAAGCTCCTCTACAAAACCCTCCTCTTCGACTCGCCCGAGCAGCACCTGACCTTCTCCGAGTCGCTCGACCGCCGCCCGCGCCGCGGCTCCATGATCCAAGACCTCGTCCTCGCCTACCCGACCTCCGAGCTCTCGCACCTGATCCTCGACGCGCCCCTCGACCGCTCGCACTACGACCCCGACCGCATCGACGGCCTCAGCCGCACCGTCTCCGCCATGTCGAACCTCGAGGTCCTCAACATCGCCGTGCCGGTCAAGCTCCTCGCGGGCATCGGCGCGCTCTTCAACGGGCCCTTCGACCTCGCCTGCCTGCGCGAGTGCTCGCTGTACTTCCAGGCGCCCGACAACGCCTACTGGGACCTGCAGGAGACCATCAACATCTTCACACACCCGACCCTCGAGACCCTCACCATCAAGCGCGCGAAGCTCGACGAGCGCGGCTTCGACTCGCTCGAGCGGCCGCACAGCACCGCGCTGAAGCGCCTCGAGCTCGTCGAGTGCGACGTCAACGACGACGCGCTCGCCGACATCATGGAGTTCCCCGCCGCGCTGCGCGAGTTCCACATGTCGCACACGGCAGACCCGCAGCCGCCGCTGGAGGAGAGCAGCGACGAGGTCAACGAGTTCGTCATGGCGCTCAAGCCGTGCGTCGAGACGCTCGAGACGATTGTCATCGACCACCCCACGCTCGGCGGGCGCAAGGTGCTGCGCATGCGAGACTTCATCGCGGTCAAGCATCTCAAGTTCAACTTTGATACGCAGCTGTTTGGCAAGACAGGGAAGAAGCCGCGATTGCACTCGGTGGGACTGCCGCCGGAGCTGGAGACGCTCGAGTTTACGGGGGAGTGTGGCAACGACGAGACCGTTACGGAGCTGTTCGCCCAGGCGCTTGAGAATAGCAGCTTCATGGCGCGGAACCTCAAGACGTTGACGCTGGCAGAGGGGCCAAAGGGGCTCCCGCAGCAGATTGTCGACGCGTGCAAGGGCCAACAGTTCACATTGCTCACGACGCAGTTGAATGCGGAGGACGACGACGTCTAGAGGCCCGCGACCAGACCGAGACTCGAGGCGAAGACGCAACAGATACACGACAAAGCCGACACAGTGTACTAGATCCTAGACTCGTCGGACAGGTGGTCCGTCAAAGCAAAATGAGGGCATAAACATGGTGCATTCAAGACTCTTTGGGCTAGAAGGCTAGATTTGCAGACGACGCGCCGACGATACATGTACGAAAGAGCCAAACGATCGACGATACCCCTGCGCAGGATACAGGATGCTGAGACCATGACAGGATACTGGGGAATGGGGATATTTATATATATATATATAAGACGGTGGCTGGCTATATGTGCTTCTTGCTACAGGACAGGTTGAAAGCTTCTGTGGCTCGAAGAGCATAGCTGTCTTCGTACATGTCGGGAGTTGTGGAGTTTCTAGGTCGGCAAAATTACAGGAATGGATTACAAGTTGATTATTATTCTTAGTGGAACAGTGGGAAAGTCAAAGTTGTCAAAAGTGGGATCAACACCCCAGACACCCGAGAAGCATCTCCATGGACGGATGCGTCTCCTTCGTCACTCATGCCCATAGTCCGTGCTCCCCACATCCCTCAAAATCACATGCAAAAAAGACGGGACGACCTTGAGCACCTACCAAAGCCCGCCACCCACGCCAGAATGTCCCCACGGTGCCCCACGGGGAGATGCCCACAAATGCTACACCGCATTTGTCACGAGTGTGATTTCTTTCTCTTGCAGTATAGTAATTCCTTGCATCGCGTTTCTCACGCAACTGGCCTTCTTAGCTCAGTGGTAGAGCGCATCACTAGTAATGATGAGGTCGCCAGTTCGATTCTGGTAGAAGGCAAATGGCCAGACAGCGGTAACTTTTGATGTTTTCGCCTGGTAACTCAGATTTTTGTCCGTGGTGCGGGAGGTGGTGTGTGTGCTAAAAGGTTGGAGTGCTTATTAAGGTGCTAAAGCAGGTCAACGATTACGTCAGCACGAGCCACGTCTGCTCAGTTAATTGACAGCCCGACGACTTGTTTCTGACAATGAAAATATTGCCCATCCCATCGCTGTCAGCCTCCATTGCTGCTGCTAGCAGGCAGCTCCTTTGAACCCCTACCTTATTGCTCGCCTCTGTTTTTTTAGACGCGGAACACCCTTCGTTCAACAATCTGGTCTCTAGTGCTCACTCGACTTGGAGCTTGTTGCATCCCGCTCCACTCCAGCAGCCAGGCTCTAGCACCTCGTCCGAGCGACATCTGGAAGCAACAATGAAAACGACCAGTGACAGGGGTCTCTTAAGTCTTCCGCATTATTACCGACCAGGCCCGATAGGACCTTGAACGTATTATCGACGATCAGAGACACAGGGCAGCTTTGCGTGGCGCAGGTATACTACGCAAAATTTCGACTTGAAGGACATGCGTTGCGATAGCAGTAATTAGCACCGCACGACGAAGTAGCGGACGATGAAGATACCGAGCGGGACGACGAGGACGAGGATCATTCACCGTCGTTTCGAAGAAGAAAGAAAAGGCCACGTAAGTCCGAGGCTGTAGATGATGATATCTTCCAGCCGGGGTATGAGGAGGAAAAGTAAGCGTGTGAATTGAATGTGACTTGAAGGCAGGAAAAGAACCCAACGATATCTATCTTTTCCCCTTTGAAATCGGCGGCAGCATTTTGTTAAGGTTGTCTTCACGTTCGAAAGCATGAGTGTATTCTATTAATTTGTATGTCCTGGGCAACATGGCGGGTATCTAGGCAGCTCGAGTCCGTACTATACATCAGATTTCATACTTCCAAACGCCGGATGTCGAGCTCATGAGGTGCTTTGTGTGATTTGTCCTATCTAGGTAGTGTATTCTATTGTAAGCCATGCTTTTTATTTTTTTTTATTTCTTCAAGCCATGTCAATTCCAATGACACCGCCGCTCTCTCCATGTGGGCAGGCCCCTACTAATTTCCCGGACTGTAAATAGACTCGTTCCCCGATGACACCAACCTTGGAAGCGACTGCAATTTGGTCAGAAGGCGACCCACTGCCAAGATAGCTGACGTCCCTTCTATTTACTTACACACAGTGTGAATGTTGAGAATATGGAAAAGGACTCGCGACATACGCTGGCAGCTCGTGGGCATACATATATCAGCTAGATGAGTGCGACTTACGCTGACATTGGGTATGCAGCACGCAAAGACACGGGCTGGCAAGCCGACTGATCCATATTACAGACTGACAGTATGAGATGTGGCTAGCTCTGCTCCAGGATTCAGTATTGAAAAAGCACTCCTGGATTACCTATACACGCAGGAGGAAGACATGTTGTCGTCGGTCTTACAAAGCCCCGATCTCCGCGAGTGCATGGCCTAATACGGAGGACACATTGCTTCTGATGAACACGAGCGGGCGATGCAGCCCGGATCAGGGACGCTGGTCCGCCTTTCCCGGGACTGGGCATCCGAAACTTTAATATGGCAACGGCTGAAGAGCATCCCGTCTGCTCGCCACCCTGTCATATGCTTGTGCACGGGCCGAGGCGTCGATCGACTGCTCCTCTACAATCCCAGGGGCAAGATACGAAAGCTTGAGTGCGTGTGGTTGCGAACTCCAAAGTTGCAATATCAGGATTTCAGGAGTCCAGCACCAGCAATTCTCGGAATGACCCGTGGATAGGACGAGCACTGCGTTCAACGTCTCCACAGCGCCCAATTTTCCGACGTCGAAAGGAGCTCCGACGCACATATTCCAGCACATCACCGACCCTTGCTGAAAACTAGAAGACACATCTCTACCATGTTGGGCTAGCTTTTCCGCCCTCGATAAACGCGGGGTAGAGTCTAGTCCAAAAGAGCAAAGATCGTACAGGTTTCTGCATTCTCCACGTGCTGTGGTGACTTCGACTACGCCGACCAACTGCTAGTAACTACTACTAGAGGCGACCGTTGCGATTCGTCCCATAACACTAGGTAACTTGGGGGATCGCTTTGGGCACTTGCGACTTACGCTCACTGCAGCCGCACCAGATGATCAAAAAGGGTTTGAATTTCCTTATATCCAAGTTTAAGTCCTCCAGCTTCACGCCTGCTTTACACATCACCAACAACAAGATCTGACGAGGAAATATGGCATCTCTTGTGAAAGAATTGGCGGTGGCCGTGACGCCCACAGGCATTCCATGGCGCGTGAAACACTCCGAGCTGTTCGAACCGCGGCGCCTGGACATGCTCTACGCCATCATGCGAGCCGTTATTCCCCCCATGGTGAGGGAGTCCAAGGTTCGAGGGAGGAAGAACATCAACACCGTCTATATCTCAGACGAGGAGTTCCACAAGATCGTGGCCCAACTCAAGAAGAACACCGTCATCTTCGACTCGGCCTCCGAGGAGGACTTTGAAGCATATCTGGCCGAAAGCCCAACCGAGAGCATCGTCTTTAGGCAGACCTTGCAGGGCATGCTCATCGATTTGCCCCCGGAAGTCAAACAGCAGCTCTCGACCGTCCTTGGGCTCCTCAGGTGTGTACTTTCACGACTATTTTTTGGTAATCTAACTATCTATGAAGGCTGTCAGACTGACGTTGTGTACGCAGCGCACCGGGCATTCGATCTGGCCTCACAGCAAAGCTCTGGTCCATCCCGCAGCTGTCCATTCAGGACCGCCAGAAAGTACTCGAATTCTGGCTGCATTCATATGTCCCATCTCTCCGCGGCCTCTTCCGCCAGATGACCTCTCTCGCCAAAGTCGTCTTCACAGCCACCAACGAAGGCTTCCAGTCCCTATCCGGCTTCCCCATGACCCCCCTCGGCTGGAAGCCCCCACCAACATTTCCCTACGAATTCATCCAACTCCCTCCCGCGCCCCCACTCCTTCCCCAGCCGCCTTCCTCCTCCTCCTCCTCCTCTTCCTCCTTCTTCTTCAAAACCACCCAGCCAACCCCTCCTCCTCCCCCAGTCGAGCTCCTCGAAACAGACGTCGTCATCGTCGGCTCCGGCTGCGGCGCCGGCGTCTGCGCCAAAAACCTCGCCGAGGCCGGGTGGCGCGTCCTGGTCCTCGACAAGGGCTACCACTTCGACAGCGCGTTCCTGCCCATGGCCAGCCAGGAGCACCTGCTGCACATGATCGACGGCGCGGGCGCCATCACGTCGACCGACAACTCGATCCTCGTCGTGGCCGGGTCGTGCTTCGGCGGCGGCGGCACCGTCAACTGGTCGGCGAGCCTGCGCCCGCAGGGCTTCGTGCGCGACGAGTGGGCCGACGCGCGCGGGCTGGCGTTCTTCAAGACGGGCGACTTCGACGCCAGCCTGAACTTTGTGTGCGAGCAGATGGGCGTGCACACGGACTTCACGCCGAACCACGGGAACCAGGTGCTGCTCGACGGCGCGGAGAAGCTCGGCTGGACGGCGAAGAAGGTGCCCCAGAACACGGGGCGCAACGAGCACCATGATGGGCATTGCGCGATGGGGTGCTCGACGGGGGACAAGAAGGGCCCTGTGCATGGGTGGTTCCCGGATGCGGCGAGGGCGGGGACGAAATTTATGGAGGGGGCCAAGGTGGAGCGGGTGGTGTTTGGGGAGACGAAGAAGACGAAGAATAAGGCTGTTGGTGTGGAGGGCGTGTGGACTAGCAGGGGGAAGAACGGAGAGCTTGATGGGAGGGATGAGGATAGGATTGTGAGGAGGTTTAGGGTCAAGGCGAAGAAGGTCATCATCTCGAGTGGGACGTTGTGGAGTCCTATGATCTTGATGAACAGCGGACTCACGGTAAGTAATCTGGTCAGATGCTTTGGTGCTTTTACTGACTCTCTTACAGAACCCGAATATCGGCAAGAACCTGTATCTGCACCCGGTCAACGTCGTAACGGGCGTCTTCCCACAAGACATCCGCCCATGGGAAGGAGGTATTCTCACCACTGTTGTGAACACTTATGAGAATCTGGATGGCAAAGGCCACGGTGCCAAGTTGGAGTGTCTTTCCATGATGGTATGTGCTTCTCTCCCTCAATACCTCATCTTCCCTCCATACTAACCTCCTCCCTTGTAGCCCTGCTACGCCATGCAATTCCAAAACTGGTCCCCCAACTTCAAAATCGACGCCCTCAAATACCGCCACATGAACTCCTACATCTCCATCATCCGCGACCGCGACCCGGGCTCCGTCTACCCGGACAAAGTCACCGGCCAGCCACGGCTCGTGTACACGCCGTCCGCCTTCGACCGCCACCACGCGCTCGTCGGCTGCGTCGCGCTCGCCGAGATCCTCTACGTGCAAGGCGCGAGCGAGATCCACGTCGCGTACCCGGGGTTCGCGCCCTTCATCCGCGAGGCGGAGACCGCCTCTGTCCCGGCCGCGTCGTTCACCCCGACGAGCGCCACCCCGGACGAGGAGGTGTTCCAGCGGGTCAAGGATGCCGGGGTGAAGGACCCGCGGTTCGTGGCGTGGATCGCGGCGCTGAGGAAGTACGGCAACCGCACGCCCGAGACGCCGTTCACGAGCGCGCATCAGATGGGCACGTGCCGGATGAGCACGAGCGCGAAGACCGGGGTGGTGGATCCGCGGGGCCGGGTCTGGGGCACTGAGGGGCTGTATGTCGCGGATGCGAGTGTGTTCCCTAGTGCGAGCGGGGTGAATCCTATGATTACGAATATGGCGATTTCGAACTGGACTTCTAGGGGGGTGGTGGCGGATCTGGCGGGGGAGAAGGAGCAGGCTCGTTTGTGAGGGATTGTGTGCTGGTTGCTGAGATTGTTGAAGGTCTTCTGTCACTGGGTCTTGCGCGATGCTTGGGGCTGCGGGTAGTTTGGCGCATGGTGCCAAGCGTGGATATTGGTCTTCGAGGCTGCCATATTGTGTTTGTGTCGCCGGGATGTGTACGGAGTACCGCTTTCGTATTTACAGGGCGAATATTCAGTTGGTTCTAAATGCTTCCCCCAGCCGTGCATCGGACGCTGCATGTGCCGCCTCGTCTTGTCACGCACAAACTACCGAGGTATTAGGTATATATGTATGTGACTCACCTGCAGTGCGTTCCGCAACCACTGACATCGACATTGCACACTAACTCCAAGTGCAATGAAGTTGAGGTCCTTTTGCTGACGTAGTTTCATGTGTTGTCTTTCGTCTCACAGTCACCGATTATATGCCTTACCCTCCGTCTACTGCTGAATCGGGAGGTCTCAAGCAATTGGTAACCTTCCGTTCACCCACCTCCACAATGGCCGTCCAGCAGCATTTTGTTGCTTCTGCGCAAAGTTTCCTCGTCGGTGTCACTGGAGGCGGAGTACATATATCGCAAATCACAGCCAGCTCACGAGTGCGCTCTTAGCGGATTGATATTAGTTGTACGAATCTGGGTTCGACTACAACTCTGCGGCGGTGCTCAAAGATGCGTTGCCGGATTCGTTCCAGCGTCCAGGGAAACTGGACATCAAAATCTTGAAAGTGATCGAGAACATCCCGGCTGAGTACAAGCCATCGTGGGAAATGATCCACGGCATGTGGAAAGGCACCGCTTCCCTCTACAACGAATCAGCCACAGCAGAAGAGCGTGTCGAGGTTCAGCTGATAATCCATATGAGCATGCGCACCAGCGAGCCCAATTTCTGCTTCGAGAGTGTGGCTCGACGGGATGGCTATGTTCATCCTGACGTGTGCGGGAAACTCCCGAACCCAGCCGACTACGAATCTGGTGGGCGTTTCGATGGTTGTCCGGCTGCGCTGCGTCCGAGTCTTGACATTGAAGCTGCCGAGAAGAAAGCGCACGCCAGCTTGCCTGTTTGTATATCTGAGGCCCCTAAAACTTATAAGACCGATGATGGCTCATCAGCTAGGTACGCAGAATCACAAAATGCGAGTCTCCACGAATGCCGGACACAATCTGTGCGAATGGTTCTTCTACAATTCGTTGGCTGAGGGTACCAAGCGCGGACTGCCTTTGAACGTCGCGTTTGTCCACGTGCCACCCGGAATCACGGCTGAGGAACTGAAGTCAGGAACTGAGATACTGGAGGGTTACATAGGGGCTCTGGTGGAGCAGATTGAGAACAACAAAGACGTACAGAAACTGTCTGTAGATGTCTAGTATGCGCGGAGCCTCCAATACTCTCAGTGTAGCGTGGAATACAGCCTTATGAGGACGGCACTGGATGATCTTGAATTTCATGTAGATTCTTTGCTACTAATTGCACTCTCAGGTTGTATCATAGCCCGTCGATTTCGGTGGGGTCCCGCCCCCCGAGGTCCAAGGCCAAATGTGTACAGTGTAGATATCTCGCAAGTGAAGTCAGCCAGAACTAACTACCGCGCAGGTGTACTTCAACGTAAACAAAGGTGTATTGGAACGGGTCACACTTGCGTCAGAGCTTTTAGCTAGTGCTTTTTACCTTGTGGCCAAGCCAAACGCACTGTTCCGCAATGTGTGTGAGTGATGTTCCGCCTGAGGACCAGGGAAAAAGGGTGTTCTCCAAAGTACGCAGACCGAAGGTCCGAACGAGACCGCTAAGGACCAAGGCAACCGGGCTTCTGGGGAACCCGGATTCCTGTCCTCATAGGTGACAGTATGACAACATTTCGTTATGACTCTGTATTGTCGTATGATAGGACAAAGTTGCATATCGGCTGAAAGTGATATCTGATCCCTGATGCCACATTGCAGTACGCGGAACAAGTCGTTCAAGGAACGGAGCACTATCTAGAGAAGAAAGTTTCCATTGAATATCATGTATTCGTCACTGTTAGGCCCAGATTGCAGCCTTCAATCGCTCATATATACGAGGAAAGATAATCTCTGTGTGTAAGATGGTTCAATAATGAACCACTCAGCGTTGATGCTTAATGCACTTGATCCTGAGGCCTTCCCAGAACACGCTACCTTCCAATTCCTTCGAAATCCAGACCATAACGCCGTACACTAACAACCATGGCCGATTACGCGACCACCTCCTGCACAACCGCGGGTGTTGACGACTCGCCCATATACCCCGAGGAGACAGGCGCGAGAGGCCCAATCAGCATAACAGGTTCCTTGTAAACCTCCTCTTCATCGCCATCGGTCCAGCCCCTGCACGGGCCCCAGCAGATCGTGCGCTTGTTCGCCGTCGCAATCTTCAACAGTCCACTAGCCATGTCGCCCTTCTTCTTAACGGAGGGATGCGCGTCGAACTGGACCTTTTGTGCGTTCGGCAACCCTTTCAGAATCTTGTCCAACAGATCCTGGCAGAACTCTTCATAGAACCCGTTGTACTTGCGATACCCGGTGAAAATCTTATCGCTCGGATCGATCTCGATGTAGACGTGCAGGCGGCGGACGTTGACGCAGTCGGACAAGCCCAGGAGCTTGTCGACGACCCAGCTCTTGTAGGGTTTGCTCCATCCCGGGCCCAGGCGTAGTTCGAGGGTGGTCATGTGTGCTCGGCAATGGGGCTTGACTCTGGCCAACAGCCCCTTTTTCTCGCGGGATTTGCGACCGTCGATGGGGAAGATGCGGAAGACCTTGGACTTGTAGAAGGTCTCGGAGGCCTCGTAGTAAATCTGGCGGCAGGCACGAAGGATGACCAGCCTCCTGTGGATTTTCATGTAATTGCCACTCTCGATGTCCACGACGGGCCCAATGTTGGCGAAGTGGTGTTCATAGACTCTGAGTCGGACTTCGACGGGAAGATCCATAAAGCGGAAGGGTTTGCGCTTCGGCTTCGGGACGACAGGTGCATTGGCGATGGGCACATCGAGAGTCAGGTCGGCGACGTTGATGGTAAGGCTTGCGATGGGATCTTCAGGTTCGGGCTTGGCTGCGAGGGCGCTTCTTGCGGCGGGGTACTTGACAGTAACGGGAATCGGTACAGGCGGGCCATGACGGCGAGGGCCTTTAGCCTTGAGAGGCATGTTGAAGGCTTTGCTTGTGCGCCGAGGTAATGTCGGAAGGTTTTGCTGCAGATTTCGCACGGGTTGGGCTTTTGGATAACGTTGGTTGATGGGCAAAAAAAAAAAAAGATCGCGTGATGTGGCGAGTTTCCGCTTCGGAGTAGCCGGCGTTCGCGTACTGGGGTATCTGAGGGCGGAACGATGCAGGCTTTCTTATAACAAAATGAGGCTTTGCGTTTTCTCCTGACAATCAATTTGGATTTAACATGTATGGCAGGAGCTCAGAGGGTGGTCCATCCCAGATTGAGTGCTGTCAGTCAGTCAGTCATCATACGGGTGGCCACCCTCAAAGCGCACCATCCACGGCGAAAGCCATCTTGGAGTATTGGAATGGCTTGGAAGATTAAATTGAGATCCTGCGCAGAGAGAAGAGACCGGGTGCAGTGGGGACAGAGTAGAAGGACCAAAGAAGATACTGTATCTTGGGCGGCAGAAGTATGATGGTGTTGAATAGGATGTTGCGGGGAAGAAGAGGAAGCACTTTAACTACAAGACGATCACCTCACGCATGATGAGGAGACGTCAAGACAAGGGGGATGGTGACATAATCAGAGAAGCAGGGGTATCCTTACAGACTGCGCTCATCCCTGTCAACCCAGCTTGGAAAAATCTGGTGACGAAATGGCGGGCGCAGAATCTGGCGACTCTTGACTTTGAGGATTTGCTCCACTTTGAACCTTTGCTCTCCTCCACACATACAGAGCCATGACCACGACATCGAGGCTGTGATCTTGCAGCACTGTCAACTTTCTTTCTTTTTTCCTTAAGACTATCTAGCTACACTGCCATTGGTGCTAGAGCAACCTCTCCTCCAGTCATGCTTTCAAGGGCAGCTTTGCGCCTGGCTCAGGCACAGCCAGCTGCCATCTCAAGATTGGCCTCCTCCCCTTCTACAAGGCAGCTAGCACCAGCTCTGTCTGCAGTTCCAACAATATGGAGCAGGGGCATGGCTAAGGCTGGAAAACCTCCACCATCGAGATTCAGCGCTCCCACACCCTCGCCCAGCTCTCAATCATCATCGAACACCCCTCGCAGCCAGCAACCGACAACGCCCCCACCTCCACCAGAACCGGTGCTCTCCGAGAGCAACAGAGACACTCAAAAGCCTGACGAGCCAGTATCCGAGACTCCTGAAACTCCCGAAAAGGAAATACCATTGTCTGAATTACCCGACCTGACCCAAGGCATTCCGTCTACCCTCGAGTACGAGACTGCCGGAGCTACCGACAAAGCTGCTCTTGAGGCCGTCCAGGAAGATCCTAGGACTAGCAGTGGAGGAGGTGGTGGCCGCGGCAAGGGAGAATTGCCCGCTTCAGCATACATCTCATCCACGGAGCGGAAACGACAGAGATTTGCAAACATGATGTTCGCCCTGACCCTGGGAGCCATGGGCGCCGGTGTCGTGTACCTGGGCCGCAACTGGGATGAGGAGGAATTGCGCAAACACCCGGAGGTGCCCAATGGTTGGGGCTTGGGCCTGTGGTGGAACCGCGCATCTACGCGCATGAAGGAGCTCTTGACCTACTACCACGAGCCTGCCTTCGAGAAACTCCTGCCCGACCCGGACCCGATGTTCGAGCGCCCCTACACTTTGGTCATCAGTCTGGAGGACATGCTGGTGCACAGCGAGTGGACGAGAGAGCACGGATGGCGTCTGGCTAAGAGGCCCGGCGCCGACTACTTCCTGCACTACCTGAGCCAGTACTACGAGATTGTGCTGTTCACTACGGTCCCGTTCGCCATGGCCGACCCCTTGATCCGAAAGTTGGACCCTTACCACTTCATTGTCTGGCCGTTGTTCCGTGAAGCCACCAAGTACAAGGACGGCGAGATCATCAAGGTTAGTTCATCTTTTCCTTGGCTGCGTTCACATTACGTAACATTTCTAACACCGTACAATAGGACCTCTCCTACCTCAACCGTGACCTGAAGAAGGTCATCGCCATCGATACCAATGCCTCCCGACTCCGTGACCAACCTGAGAACGCCATCATCCTACCGCCCTTCAAAGGCGACCCCAAGGACAAGGAGCTCGTCGGCCTGATCCCCTTCCTCGAGTACATCCACACCATGCAGTACAGCGACGTGCGCAAGGTGCTGAAGTCCTTCGAAGGCAAGCACATCCCGACCGAGTTCGCACGCCGCGAGGGCATCGCCCGCGCCGAGTTCAACAAGCAGCTCGAGGCCGAGCGCAAGAAGCACCCGCACAAGGGCAGCAGCGTCATGGCGGCCCTGGGCGGGCTCTTTGGGCTGAAGCCGCAGAACATGAACCTGCTCGTCGTGCCCGAGGGCGAGATCAACCCGGCGGACGCGTTCGCGCAGGGCAAGATGCTGCAGGACATTGCGCGCGAGCGCGGCCAGCGCAACTACGAGGAGCTCGAGAAGATGATCCGCGAGAATGGCGAGAAGTGGCTCAAGGAGGAGGCCGAGCTGCAGGAGAAGGCGCAGAAGGAGGCGATGAACAGCATGAAGAGCTCGTTTGCGGGCTGGTTTGTGTCGGCGCCTAAAGAGGAGGAGGCCAAAAAGGACGGATCGGAGAAAGGCTCAAGCGCTGCATAAGGACCGCTAATCACCATCAACGCTTCCACCAGATTGGTGGGTATATAATCCACTTTCTGCTCCGCTGTCTTCAGAGGCAAACGAAAGAAGACAGCATTCACAAACTCTCCTCTACATTTCTTGGAATCGGCGGTTGCTGCGAAAAAGGCGGGCGGGTGGGCGGCATTTGCATTGGAGTTAACAGGATATGGCCTGCGAAGTTGGTCAAGCACAGCATGATAATGCATCTCTCGCCCAAGATTGTATGTGGTTGAAATTGGGGATGTGGATGGGACCACAACATGTAGAATACTGCCTAGGTGTAGATTGGGCCTTGTGTGGCCGTGTACGAATTCACGAGGTTGAGCATCTCAGGCCGGAGCTGTTTGAGAACACCACTGACACCGGAAAAAAAAAAAAAAAGGGGGGGGGGGGCGCACAGAGTGGAGACATTATATTTTAGCGGGCTCCCTCGCCCACCCCAGCCCAAAATTCTTGAAGTCCATGGGCCTGAAGCTCTTCAACGTCAAGCGTGCCTTCCGCATTGGCGGCTCCTCCACACTCAATGCGTCCGCCTTCTCATTCACCACCGAGTCGCTGCTGTCTCGTGTCTCGACCTTCCGCAGTGCCTTCTCCGCGTCTGCTGCCTTCTCGGCGTCCGACTTCTTCCTGTCGCGGAACTCCCGCCACTCGATGGACCCCGCGAGGGCGACGGACGCGGCTCCGAGACCGAAGCCGAGTGAGACCAGTATCAATGCGAATGCTAGTCCTCCGATCTTGCCGGCTGCTCCTGAAAGATCGGGGGCGCTGATTGCTCTGGTCCGGACGTCGTGGGTGGTTGGGAGTGCCGCTGCGAAGCTGATTTGGCATAGTATCAAGTAGATTATCGTTGTGAGACTTGAAAGTTGGCGGGAGGGTAGTTTCATATCGGCGTTGGAAGTCAGGGCGCTTTTATTTATCATGGACTCGTGAATTATGATATTGGAGGCCGGCTCGGAAATTCGGAATTATGATATTGTGGCCCGGCCGATTTCGTGGTGGTGAAGAAGAGGGAGGAGGGTAAGTGAAATGGCATGAACAAAACACACAAAGGAGGCCTGGCTCCGAGGACGTAAAGAAAAGAAATGAGAAAATGTGTGTGACGCCCAGCAGCACCTACAAAAGAGCAGCACGGGGAGAATTGAATAGTCGCCAAAGGGGCTGGATGATGTTTATGGGTAGTTCTTCTCGCCGAGCAAAGGAGACACCAGTGCAACACTTGCCGCGCCACTCCCCTGCTCTAGGCCCGGGCAAGCGGCCACGAATCCACGCGTCTGCCGCTGCGGCGACGGGAATTTTGTTCAGACGAGCGTCTATTCAGTTGTGGGGCGCAAGGCTGTGAGACCAAAGGTATCGCCAGCGTGTGTTATTTTTAGTAAACAAGACGGGCCCGGCCCAGCGCGTCGCCGGAGGACGAATCGCGGCGGCTAGCACCGAGTTGGGACGCCTGAGACCTGTGTTGGCGGTGGAACAGCACAGCGAGCTGGTGGATGTTTCAGATCAGCGTGCGGGTCACACGTAGAGGCGGGCCCTATCGAGTGTCAGAAGATGGGACAATGACGCCGCCGAGAGGGGGGGAGGCCCATTTGGATCTCGGGTTGTGGTGGTGGTGGGTATTTTGAAAAGGTGTGCGTTGGGGGCAAAGCAGAGCTGCTATAAATCCTGTCGCAATGGACCATGCGATGCACTCCCCAATCATCCAGCTTAATGTGCTTGCTCGGAAGGGCATCTCTTTAGCTTCACAATGAAGGACAATGACGATGGCGATGATGCTTCGTCTGGTATTTCACCGTTGCACTGAATAGCAACATTGGACGATGACGGGCGCCTAGGAAGTACCTAGGTACCTAGGTAGGTACTTTATAGGGACGTACGGAGATACTGGCCCTACTGTGCCAGGGATTAGCTTATCTCTGACACACAGACCACCTGCAGCGCCAAGACAGCAGCAGATTTATCTCATACATCACACGGCCGAAGCAAAAGGATTAGTCATTCCCAGACCAGGCAAATCTTTTTCCCAGCTCTAATTTCCCTTGGCCCTGTCCTCCTTCAGAATATCCGCTGCCCTCTCCGCAACAGCATACACCGTCGACTGGATATTGCCCAGCGGCTCGATCGGGAAGACACTCGCGTCCACAACCCGCAGGCCCTTGACGCCGTAGACCCGCAGGCGGCTGTCCACGACGCCGCCCGCCTCGCGCGGCAGCATCACGGCGCTGCTGCTGACGTGGAACACGGAGATCTGGCGCTGGCGCACGACCTCGCGCGCGGCGGCGGGCGAGTCCGCGGCGGGCTGCAGGCGCCGGCCGCCGGGCTTGAACAGCGCGCGCAGCGGCGCCGTGGCGACGAGCGTCTCGGTGAACTGCGCCGCGCGCGCGAGCAGCTCGAGGTCGACGGCCCGGTCGTTGTAGCGCGGGTCCCACTGCGGCGGCGCGGCGAAGTCGCCGGATGTGATGTGGACCGCGCCGCGCGAAAAGGGGTGGTTGAGTATCGCCATGACGGTGAGGTAGTTCTCGGGCGCGGCGGGCGTGAGGTAGTCGGCCATGGACGCGGGCACGTGCGGGATGGTGATCTGCGTCGGGAACAGCAGGAACTGGTACGCCGGCTCGTTGGGCGTCGCGAGGAGCGCCGTGATGGCTTCTTGCTCCTTGGCCGAGTAGCGGCTGGGCGTCGCGTGCTCGCCCGACAGGTGCTTGCTGAGAAAGTCCTTGCGGGCCTCGGTGGGGAGCACACCGGAGTCGTCGGCCACTGATTGGAGGGTGTTAGCAAGCTGCCCCCCCTGGGATCGTGGTATTCAACCTGGGCGCTAATCTGGAGTTGCAAAAGAACGTACTGGGAACATAAGCGCAGCTGATGATACTCTGGCCGAGAGGGCCCTCGCGGCTGTTCTGGTACTGAGCAACAACGGCCTGGACCAGCGCTGGGTCGCGCATGACATCGCCGGACATGACGCCGTCGGCAACCTCAAAACTCTGGCACAGAATCGGGTGGTCCTGCATGTGCTCGCCTATTTCCGAATGTTACATACTTGTTTTTGTGGTCTGTCAACCAAGGTGTGGTGCGGGGTACAAAAACTAACCAACATTCGGGTTGTCAACCTTGACAGCGATACCGTGCTTCTCCAGGAGCTCTCGGCCACCAACACCAGACAACTCTAGGATCTGCGGCGTCTGGATGGCCCCCGCAGCAAGAACGACCTCGCCGGCCGCCAAGAACGTCTTGTCGCCGCCGTCCGCCGCCCGGACCTCGACGCCCGTGGCCGCAAACTCCCCGCTGCCGCTCGGCTCGAGCAGCACCCGCTTGACCATCGTCTCGGTGAGCACGGTCAAGTTGGCGCGCGCGCGCACCGCGGCCGTCAGGTACGCCGACGCCGACGACGTGCGCGCCTTGGATTCCGGGTGGATGGTCGCGGCCTGCTGGAACGCGCCGACGGCCGCGCCGCTGCGCGGGTCCGTCGCCGAGGGCGGGAGGCCGAGCGCCGCGAAGGCGTCGGCCCACGCCGCGTTGTTGGCGCCGAAGCCGTCGCCAAACGACACGTCCAGCGGGCCCCGCTCGCCCGCCGAGATGACGGCCGCGTCGTACGCCCCGGCCGCGGGGCCCATGCGCGCGTGCTCGGTCGCCGACGCCGAGGGCGCGTGCGTCGTGGCGAACTTGCGGAAGTAGGGCGCCAGCGTGGCAAAGTCCCACCCGTCGTTGCCGAGGGCCGCCCAGGTGTCGAGCGCGGCCTTGCTGGGATAGACCATCATGAGGAAGTTCAGCGAGGAACTGCCGCCGAGCATCTTGCCCCGGCACTGGTTGATGGTGCGGTTGTTCAGTGACGGCTGCAATTTTTCGTCAGTACATGCTTCTTACTGGTGCAGACACAGCCGCCAGCCTATCGAACTTACTTGCGGGACAGACGAGTAGTTCCAGTCGTACTCGTCCTTGCCGTACATGGCCCCCATGAAGCCCGGCGTGTTGACGAGGGGGTCTTCGGTTTTGTCTTTACCTGCTTCCAGCACCAGCACAGAGACCTGAGGGTCCTCACTCAGCCGTGAGGCCACCACCAGGCCTGCGGTGCCACCTCCCACGATGATGTAGTCGAATGTTTTGGTCTCAGTCATTGTGGGCGGTTACCCTGATCGAGATGGTGGCGAGTAGTGCAGGGGGTCGTCGTTGTTGTCGTCGTGAGTTGATAAGATGCACGACTGATTTTGTGCTGTCTGCCCTTCAGCGCCTGGGGGGCCCCTCGGGTGTACGCGGCGTCCTATATTGTTCCTTCAACCAAAATACGGCGGCCAGGTGCGGCGGAGTCCCGGTCGCTTGTGACAACGAGGTAATCGTAAAGACGGAGCCAGTTGGTCTCCATCGTCTCCGCCGTGCTTGGAGCGCTGCCATGCGTCCAGGGTGTCACAGCCAGTCAACCTTCGCTTGCATTTCCCCTGCGTCCCGTTGGTCGTGCTTTTCGGCCCGCTGGTGAACTAGTGTGCCGGGTCGTGTGGAGCTGCAGGCGGACCATCCGGTTTGCTGCACAACTGACAGTACTACCTATCAGCCCTATTCAGTATTATCTCCGGAGCTGGATCTCCACTATCGCACGACAATAGGCAGGCGGATCTTATCTTCCCGCAAGCGAGAATGTGTCCTGCAACATCGTGGCACAGACATTAGTCCACATGCGGCCTCGACGGTTCTGGCGACCTTGCAAACGAGAAGCCCCTGGATAGCTCACGGTTGCACTTTGTAGTCATGGGCATCTTCATCCACCCTGTCGATCAGTGATCTGCCATGATGCGCAAATGCTCCACAGAGCCTTGTCCATTCGATGCGCGGCCAGGCCCTCGTTGCTGATCACATATGGCACCGAGAACAGAACATATTCCATGGTGGTATCATGGGGGCCACATCGGTATGGGTTCACAAGAGAAAATTTTGCAATCAAGCTATCTTGAATACCATCTGTGTGCATACGTCCATCATTGGACTCAATATTCAGAACGGCTGGCCGCAGAGTACTGCAGATCACAGGCTGCTATGGCAGTATTGCCCAGGAGCATAGCAGGGAGTACCAAACAGCGTTGGTACCGAAGCCGAAGCATCCGTGGTGAACAAGGTGTTGAAACAGGGGGCCAGAGGCAACAGATCGTCACAAATGTCAACCTTTTCTGGTAATATTAATTTCCCTCTGGATTTCTTGAGAAATTGTCTGCATCTCAGCACTTCTATTCTGAGCTCGCGCATGCGGCATCAGCTGACTGTACCTACTTAGTAGGTAGGGGGAAGAGCAAGGTGAGCAGGCGGCGAGGCGGCTTCCCCACCTTGGAAAGGGACGTGGGCCACTACTTCGATGCCATAACAATTCTCGGGGCATTTTCAAGTGAGAATGGTCCTCACTTATTAGAGTGTGGTGTATCTTCTTGGTTCCTATTTCCTTTTGCTACATTTGAACTTGCTTCATCAGTGGAATTTCCTGCCACAAACCCTCACGCCCACTGTCCACGATGGCGGCCGTTGTCTACGACGTGATACCCACCTTGCCACTGGTCAAGGTACATCTTATTGTGGACTGCGTTTTGGTGTTGCTCACCTGGGTCGCCGTCGCGCTCAGAGTCACGGCGCGGAAAATTTCAGGAGCGGGCATGGGATGGGATGACTGGCTCATTCTTGCTTCCCTGGTACGCCACCGTCCTCTTTCTGAACCTTTCTGATCAGGCAAATGTGGCTGTTGGTCGCTAACTCTCCACGGTACTAAAGCCCCAAGGGTTTGGGATGCTCGTGATGCAAGGAGTGTATTCACAGCTTGGCGTGGGCTACCCCCTTTCCGGCACAGATCCGCCAGTCGCGCAGAATATATACATGATCCTCCGCGTGAGTCCATCTCTCAGACGTCGCGCATGAGCCACCTTAGACTTTAGCTCACAAGACCTCCAAAACAACAGATACTGGTTGGCTACGTCTTGACCTTCGCCGCAACAACACTCACTATCAAACTATCTGTCCTCTGCTTCTACAACAGGATATTCGTCAACAGAACAATGAAGATGGCCACGAAAGTCACGATGATCTGGGTTCTCCTGTGGAGCGTTGGCAACATCATGCAGGTCTTCTTGATTTGTCGACCTTTTGCAGCGTCGTACGATCCCAGTGTTCCGGGCGTGTGCGGGAGCCAAAAAGCGAGCTTTATAGCTATTGGCGCATTCAACGCCATCACGGACGTGGCCATCCTATTACTGCCAGTGCATAGTATCTGGTCGTTGAAGATCAAGAGGGGGACCAAGCTGTCTTTGCTGGCTGTCTTCTGCGTAGGCATCGTGTAAGCTACCCGCAATCCACATGCTCCTGCTATTGGTCAACTGGTGGCTGCGCATACATATACTGACCGCAAATCTATCCTACAGCACAACCGTGGTGTCC
Source organism: Ophiognomonia clavigignenti-juglandacearum (assembly GCA_003671545.1). Classification (NCBI taxonomy): domain Eukaryota; kingdom Fungi; phylum Ascomycota; class Sordariomycetes; order Diaporthales; family Gnomoniaceae; genus Ophiognomonia; species Ophiognomonia clavigignenti-juglandacearum. The sequence continues at coordinate 30,896 of PYFS01004448.1, read as the reverse complement.
ATCATACGTATTTTCTCGATGAACAGCCTCGATCTGGCCACCAACCTGACCGGAACAATGACCTACGCCGTCTTCCTCTCGGTCTTTGAGCCGAATCTCGGCATACTCTGCGTCAGTCTGCCGATGTTGGGGCCCATTTACCACCGATACATACGCCGAGGACCACCAACGACGAGCGCCAAGCCTTACGCCAGTGGCTCGAGCGGTGCGCTCAGGACGTTTGGAACCTCGGGCCAACGGAAGCACTACCGCCTCGAGGACGATGTCACGTATACTGTCACGGCCATTCCTAACAAGGGAAGGGATGATGGGTCCCCGAATGGCTCGGACATTGAACTAACCCCGGCTGCTGCCCAAGGGCTGCATGGGATACAGGTTGAGAGACAGTGGATCGTGCAAAATGACTCTCGAGTCTAGACATCGAAGGATTTCCACGTTTTTGATGTGTCTCAATGGGATGCCTGATTTAGAGGATAGATTATAGTAGCCACAGCCCACAATGCTGGAGAAATAATAGTAGTGCCTAATTCTACTCTGTGTTCCATTCTCCTGGTTCACATCATCGCAGGCCCTCATCAACTCAAGGATTCCACGATGCGGTGTATCACTCACACTTGTCCCTGTAACACAAAGAGGTAGTGCATATATATATCCATAGGTAGCCTAACTCAGAGACTGTCTTCCATGCCATGATGCTGATGGTAGATACAATTTCGCGGTCATGAATGGAGAGAGAATGCTGCTCGTGAGCATAAGCAGACCAAATTTTACAATAAAGTCGCCTCCACTCATTGGCTGAGACTTTTGTGGCCTCTGCATTCTGGGTTTCTGCCTTATGCAGCACAAGAGGACATCTCTTGCGGTGCCCACCTGCATGATTACTTAGGGGTTTATGCCAAAGGGAACATGGTCTTCTCTCACTTTGGTGATCCGTCAGACTGTCAGAGGGATCTTTCCTTGTCATTACTAAGTATGTAGAGTATAAAAGTTTCTCACTGAGCCTGCGATAAATACTGGCCGCACAAATTACCAGGGTTAGGGCTCACAGCCTTGTCAACCTCATGCCAAGCGCAAGGCCACGAGAGCGTTTGGTAGGTTAAAATCTATGTGGTGCTGGTGAGTCTTTGCCCCGTCGCGAGAAAGTAGCGACGGAAAGACTAAGACTACAGTTCAACACCGAAGGCCTCCTATGAGTCAATATTCGGTGAGCAACAGAGAGAAAGCTGCGTTTCGCACAACTCACGCCTAAACAAGCAAGCACAGGCCACAAATTGGCCTCACAATCAGCAGCAAGCCACCCGTTTTGAGGACAAGCGACTTTCAAGTCACAATTCAAGCCAGCGATTGATGGGGTTTCCGATGTTTGGATCAGCTGACCCCAGAATATTACCATTCCGAGGTATTTCGGGGCCGGACCCGGGGCTTACTATATACTAGATCTGGAATATCTCCTTTGCTCATGCCCCCAAAACCAAACAAGTGACTCACAAGGTTACATTGACAAGTCAAAATTTTGTGTATTTGAGAACAGGCTCGCAAATATCCCAGGCCGCGAATGGGCGGCGCTTCGGTAGGGACGAGGCGGGTGAACAACCCGGCTCAAACGGGGACTAACACCCGGAGCATACCAAGGCTGACACAGACGTTCAGATGCCCCGTTGCGAGGGGCAAGCCAACTATAGTAACTGGCAGGGGGTGTGAAGACTTCACAAGATTCACTTAAACGAGACCTACTAGGTAGACTGAATGGACAAATCTCTGCGCGTTTTAGCCATTTTATATAGAAAACCTGCATTTTTCTATCCTTTTATTTCAACGAATATATATAATACTGACAGTCAATAAAATCATTAATCGAATTTTTTTATATTATCTTTAAGCAATTTCTTAAAATTTTCGATATAAAATTTTATAAGATAATTATTCGAAAGAAGAAAATAGAGAAATAATTATTTCTAAATTTCAAGCTTTTATAAAGCCCCTATCATACGTTATAAATAAATTATAGAATATTTCCGATATTTCGCAGTAATATTACAAATATTTATAAATATAATATAAAAAGTTCAAGTAATAAATAGTATTGTTTATTTAATATTTGTATATGTATCAAGAAATCTCGTTTATTTGTTAACGTTGTGTTGAGAAATCCGCTTGAGAAGAAGGAGAGTTTTGGTGTGAAACGGTCAGAGCGCGCAAAGATTTGGCCACTGACTGTACCTATAGGAGCTGGCTACCGGCCAGCCTCTGCTAGTCTCTTCCTAAATTCATCAACTTCCACACTTTGCATACCGACCCCCACGTTGATTTCTACACCAACGGGAAGATTCTCTGCCTGGGCCGATAGGCTGGGACAGCGAGGATGACCCCGAAAACCCGTATAACTAGATAGTAGTCAGCAGTACGGATCGATATCTATGCTAGGTTGCTGAATCTTCGGGCCCTTCTAACCTTTTTAGCCTCATGTGAGCACAGTGATGACCCTTAGGCCGTCCCTACCAATAGCTCGAATTCAGGTCAGCATTTTGATTTTGGGGTTGGGCAGCCATCGTGGCACCGGCCGTACCAGCAATAATACGAGACTGCGGAAACACGAGCTTCGGGTGTCAGCATTGGTCGTGTCCATCTATATTTTGGTGATAGGCCAGACATACCCAGGTAAGAGCGATTGCCATGCTTTGACCTCGGGAGCACACACACCTAGCGAGGGCTATCTATCGAATTTGCCCCGGTTTCCCCCTGACTAGGACGTCACGATATTTCTGATAGAGTATGTAAATAATAAGTACTATTGTGGATATATGGCCTTCCGCGCAACGGCATAGAGATCAAAAAATCATGCAATTCCGGCTGTGCCATTGGAATAGTTCGTTTTGGTGAGGATCGCGTGGGATATATAGTATACAGAGGTGGCCCTGTGGGAAACAGCAGTTAGCTTTGGATCTGTACACGCAATCATCACTCTTTTGATCCCCCATATATACTTCAACACTACCATATTGATAACCACGCATCTGACCGATCGTCTTCCCACTGTCACAGCTCGGCCTTGGCTGAATTATGTTCGGCCCTCTCTGGGAGATGTATGGCCGTGTTGTTAATTGCCACGTCTTCGACGTCGGTTTTATCGTCTTGAACGTTGCGTGCGGCGCCTGGCGATACTTGCTGCCTTTCGCACGCCGGAGATATGGCCCACGGGGGGTATTTGAGAACCAATTGGCCCGTGAAAGTTCTGTAGAGAGGTCCGAGTTGAACAAGGCAGACAGAACAAACGAAAGATACAGAAACATGGAAGATTCGGGGTACATGGTAAAGGAGGCGCTGCAAAAGTGCACCAAAAATATTTTCGGCACCTTGGAATTAGAATAGCGATGTAACGTTTGCATCAGCTTATGAGTTTCTTTTGGCGTGACGACGACTGTTCAGGCCTAGGTGACGTTGACATGGTCCACAATATGAGGCAAAAAACTATGAAAATGTACTCTAGATGTAGGTGCATGTTGAAGATTATTTTGACATCGGTGAGCTTCCGTATAGCAACTCATACATCCACCCCTCGGGGTACGCGGCTTAACTCCGCTAGCACCTTTTGGGACAACAGCACCTACTTAGGCAACGGATCGGCGTCAGCACGCATGTTTCACACGGAGACTGTTGCCTTTCTATCACCAGACCGCACTGGTCTCGGGTGCCTGGGCCAACCTCTTGAATGTTCGAGAACCCGTGGCGGCCAATACGACTAATACGTTGTTCGGACCAATCCATATCAGCCACCATGGAGAGTCTTCCCTTGGAGCTCCTCCGGCGCGTGGGCGAGTATCTCGATTACAGCCACCCACCGAGTCTCGTGGCCCTCGCGCAGACCAGCAGGAGTTGTCACGCCGCCGCATCCAGCCTTCTCTTCCGCACGGTCAAGTTCGCCGTTGCAGATGGCCAGCAACTGGTCCGAGACGTCGGAAAGTGGGACACGCGTCTTCACCGCGACAACGCGTTTCCACATGTGCGGCGACTCATCCTCTATTTCACAGAACGGAGAGACAAGCGGAAAACCTCCTACGGTAGTCTGGACCCGTGCGAGCGGCACGATGACCCCTCTGGGCTGCGGTCGCCGTGGGACCTCTACGACTACAACTTTCCTCCCTTCAGCGAATCCTTCATTACCCACGAGGATTGGCACGTGCTGGCTGGCTTGGTAGAGAAGTTCACAGGGCTCGTCGACCTCTTCTACGCGTGTCCTGGCCAGTTCCCACCTTGTCTCTTGCATTTACTGCATGAGCGCATCCCGAGATGCCGGCTTCACCATTACACCTTTCATCTCATCACTCTAGAGGACGAGACCATGGATGCACATGAGATGGCACTTGCCAGTTCGCCTTCGCTTTACTGCATTGGCGGTATCAGCATCCCGAACCAGCCTGAAGTGTGGCAGCTTGTGAGACGCCGGGCGAGACGACTCAAGGAAACCCATGTGTGGGTGTGGATGAGAGAGAGCGGGAATTATGGAGACCTGGGACGCCTCGGAGCAGGACAGGATGCTCCAGTCCTTTTAGAAGTCTTCCATCTCAACACCACGGAATTGTCCAGGGGACCTCTGCACTTCACAAGTCTCTGGGCAGGTGGCGGCGACTTCTCTGCACTGAGGGTGCTCAAACTCGACCAACCAGTGTCGGACTTGGCCGAGTTGCCAGCAGCCAGCGAGTTTCCAACACTGGCCACCTTGGCCTTCAAATGCGGTTTCCATATATCTGTACATTCGCAAGAGTATTCGGAGAAACTGCTCACGTTTCTGCATGACCTTCCGTCCTTGACGACCTTGCAGCTCTTGGAATGGAATCGATCGGTGTCCATCGTGAAAGGTCTCAATCCCGGTTTGAGAAAGCTCACCTTCAGCACACAAACGACACTTGATATTCTCAACCCACAATTGCTTCAGGATCACATCCATCAACTTGCTGAGCTCTGTCCTCGTCTCGAAGACCTCACGCTGGAGCTGAAGCGATCCCGAGGAGATGCCGATGAAACATCACGCTACCGAGCCCTCGGGCGGCTTCCTCGGCTCCAGCACCTCACACTTGAGCTAGACGCCGGGCCACCGCAACCCAGCAGACACGTCGAGCATCTCGATTCAGAAGGTGGACATGCTGGCTTCGGCACCCGCGTCGAGCCCTGGTTCGACGCGGAGGACGCAAAGACTCTAGAGCTCATCTCACCGTACCGCCAGGGGCATTTCCGCGATATGCTGGTCAACGGAGCCATCGACGGCGACCTCGCGCAGTCCATCTTCCGCCTCGTGGATAGCACGAAAGCGCGGGTGGCATCGGCATCGGGATCGTCGTCGGTGCTGCCGCTGGAACAGCTTCATGTTCGCGCAGTACGCACTCGATCCTTCACGCAACCAGGAATAGCTGCGTGGGGCGGCAGACGCGTGCCGCCGCAAGCAATATCACCCTTCATGGATGCGCTGGACCAGAGGTGGCTGGTCGCGCGGGACGTGCGCGATGATGCGCGGGACGTGCTCCACCTGACGAGTCTGGAAGTTCATGGTGCGCTGGCCGCTGTTAGGGGAAGGGACACGCGGACAGAGGCGTTTGCTTGTCTGCTTGCAATTTGGAAGCGGTTGTGGCCAAGCGAGGAAGAGGGCGGTGCCGCTTTGAGTACCTGGAAAAGCTGGCCGCTGGCGGACACGGAGGAGCCTGTACGCATCGGAGCTTGATGCTGTACGAAAGTATAAGAGTTGTCGCCCAACGATCTTGCTTATGAGGTATGTTGTATCGTATAATGAGGCCATCATGTGCGTACAGGCACTATGTCAATCCAGATGCCTGTAGAGTTGGAAGACCTGGAATTTCTGCTGTAGTGCGCATATCGGGTCGAGTTGTCTCGTGCAACAGACGACCTTCACGCGCAATCAGGCTTCCCCTTTCCTGAGCACGTCTCACAAACGAGGTAAGGTCAAAATGACGTCATTCGCAGGGATCAAGCTGGGTCAACAAGTATGTAAACAAACGTTCCACACCAGCACGCCTTCCTGAAGTCTAATGCCAAATCCATTCCAGAGTACTAAGTACTGCTTCCAATACTTTGTTACAACCTCATCATGGTCGAAACCAGGCAAAGAAGTGCTGCTCCCGCCAGAGCCAGCGTCTCGAACAATGCCACACCCAAGAACACCACTGAGCAACCTCCCGCCAAGAAGAGAAACGTGTCTAAAAAGAGAGACGCGTCTAGCCTTGAAGCCCAACAGGGCGGGCGAGCAAAGAAGCGCAAGTGCTCACCTGGTCCATCCACACCCGGTCCCAACACACCCGGTCCCAGCACGCCTGGCCCATCCAAAGATGCCACTAGCCTCCCAAGGACACCAGAGCCCGGAGAACAACAGCGCCCGCAGCGCCTGACCACCCCGGACCTGGAGTTCGACTGGGACAGAAGCCAACTCAAGGACCCGCGCCCAACGCCTGGCCGGGAAGCGCGGCCGCGCTATGAGGGGTCCGACGTTCCCCCCGAGTTGGCCGCCCGCCGTCCGCCCTCTCCTCAAAAGCCCAAGGGCCGCTTGAACGCCATGCAGAAAGAAGCCTTGGATACGGCAAAGACCCGCGTCGATCCCACCGCAGTTTTCCACGACCTGTACAAGTGTCGTGCCAAGGGACGTAAGGGGTCCCCGACGTACGACTCTGCTGGATTCCGGCTGGACTATGACAAGGTCATGGACTGGTTCAAGCCGCAGGCGTACAACAAGAAGCGCATGGTGACGGGGATGGAGAGGGCCGTGGCTAGAGCGCAGTCGTTTAAGGACCATTTGATGCAGGTGTTCTTTGAGGAGGACTTGAAGACGGTCAAGGAGAAGACGAGGGGCAGCCTCGTTATCGAGGGTCTGGTGCAGGACACCATATCGAAGGACCTTGGCATCCCCTGGCACAAGATTGGTCACGCGGAAGTCGACTTGTGGCAGCAGAAGGGCTTCCAGAAGCACAAGGTCGAGGATTGGGCGACTCATTCGGACGAGGATAAGAAGAGGTACTTCAAGCTGTTGGACGGGGCCAGCATGCGGGCGTAGTCGCACCCGCTGAACGGCGTTGATTGACCGGATTCTGAGCCAAGGACCGGATTCTTCATTGCTCCAACACTGGAAGTCCCAGTCTTTCAAGCATATGGGCGCAGCTCTTGATGCCGCAGAACATCTCTCTCATTTGCTACCGGCAGAGCGGAAACGAACACACCACTCACCTCACTATATCGGCGTCACACCACCAGTTCCACAATCAGCCTACACTAGTGTGGTGTGACCTGTCTACTCGCCCCGTACTGATATTGTTGCTTTGCTGGTGGTCGGCACATATATTCCCGAACAATAGTGTTGAGTCGCAAAAATCACCCGACGGGTGAGACGCACAGTCTTAGAACGGACAAGTCTCCTATTCCTCACCGTGCCGTACTGGCATCATTTTGAAGCGGCTCGGAGAATGCTTTGCTTGTGAAGTCTCTATCCATTCTAGATGATACGCTTCTACCCTTCGCCCAAGCTCATGGGTCCGTCATCTCATCGGGTCCGCGAACCCAAAACTATGGCTCTGGCCTGGGAGACACCATGATTCCAGAGCCGTTTACCTTCTTCTATTACCAACAACATTTCATACAAACCGCAAGACTTCCCATTTCGGCGCAACAAACCTGCATGAGCATGTGGGTTTTCCCCGGACCCCAGATTCTCCAATCCAGCCCCATGTCACCCTCCCTTTCCCTTTCCCTGAACCAAGCCAACCCCACAAAGTCCGGGGTTAGAACTTGGGGCAACGTCTAGAACCGCAAGCATGCCCGAATTTCCACCAATGGCCGCCCAGCTGCCCTCGAACTTGGCCTCGCCATCTCATACGAGTCCTGCATTCACGAAAGAAAATAACTCCACAGGATCTGAATGCATGCAGGCCGGTTCTGGACGGCCGGCCCGACTATCCCAAGCAAGTCACGCGTTGCTTTGCGCGCAGGCCGGTGGCTTGCTATCCGAATGGCTGGTTGGGTAGCATAGGTGCGGCTGCAGATGAGGAGGTAGGTACTGTAGCACGAACGCAGCATGTGTGGAGAGAGAGAGAGGGATAGAATAAGAGCCACGCGAGGCCCATGCAGAATTATTGCTACCATGCCAATCTGTGTGCCCGCTCAAGTACCTAGTCGATCTTGAAGGTATTCGACACCCAGTCTCGAGTCTCCAGTTTGCGAAACGCCATAACTTTCTCTGGAGACGACGACGACGACGACTTCAAGCTCCCACACAGAGAGGAAAAGGTGATAAAACACCAGCCCATCATGGAGATCACCCACAGCAAAGAGACAGGCCCGGAGCACGTCGACGACAAGGGCACCGGGCCCGACTTTGGCGACACCAAGTTCCTCAACTCAGAAGCCGCCCAAGCCACGGCGAACGAGCACAGCTTGGGCCTCTGGCCAGCTCTCAAGATTTACAAGCGAGCAGCAATGTGGTCCGTCTGTAAGTCTACTCACCCCTGTCCCCTGCCTCTCAGCCCGCCCAGTCCAGCTCGCTCACACACAGCCCCTCTTCTTCCAGTAATCTCCACCACCATCATAATGGAAGGCTACGACACGCAGCTCCTCGGCAACTGCTGGGGCTACGAGTCCTTCCGCCGCAAGTTCGGCGTCTACTCCGGACCCGAGCACGGCTGGCAGATCCCCTCGGCGTGGCAGACGGGCTTCAACGTCCTCGGCGCCGTCGGCAACATCATCGGCGCGCTGCTCAACGGCTACCTCACCGCGCACCACGGCCACCGCCGCGTGCTAATGGGCAGCCTGGCGTGGCTGGCGGCGGCCATCTTCATGGTCTTCTTCGCGCCCAACATCGAGGTCATGCTCGTCGGCCAGTTCCTGTGCAACATCCCCTGGGGCGTCTTCGCGACCACGGGCCCCGCGTACGCGGCCGAGGTCGCGCCGCTGGCGCTGCGCGGCTACCTGACGGCGTACATCAACCTGTGCTGGTGCATCGGGCAGTTCATCGCGTCCGGCGTGCTCAAGGGCCTGTCGACCAACACCACCGAGTGGGGGTACAAGATCCCGTTCGGCGTGCAGTGGGCGTGGCCGGTGCCGCTGTTCGTGCTGACGCTGCTGGCGCCCGAGAGTCCGTGGTATCTGGTACGGGCGGGCAAGTTGGACAGTGCGAGGAAGAGCCTGCAGAGGCTGAGTGAGCCCGGGGTGGAGGTGGATCTGGACGCGACCATTGCGCTGATGGTGCATACAAATAAGTTGGAGAAGGACGAGCAGGCGGGCACGACGTACATGGATTGCTTCAAGGGGACGAACCGGAGACGGACGGAGATTGCGATCATGTGCTTTGTGAGCCAGGTCACAGATGGTGGGGCGCTGGCGTACACGGGAACGTTCTGTACGTTTTTCGCCTCTTCTGTTCTTCCTTTTGACCCCCCCCCCCCTTGTTTGACACATCTGAGCTAACACTTGGTGTACAACCAAAGTCTATGAGCAAGCAGGTCTTTCCAACGAAGTTGCCTACAGCCTTGGGCTTGGCGGCACCGCCATCGCCTTCGTCGGCGTGATCGTCTCGTGGCTATACATCGCCACAGCCGGCCGCCGCACGATCTGGCTGTGGGGCTCGTATGCACTTCTCGTGTGCCTGTTCCTGATCGCTATCATGTCGTGCGTGACTCCGCAGACCCAGGCGCTGGGCTGGGCCGAGAGCATCATGTGCCTTGTGTGGCTAGGCTCGTACTCGATGAGTGTCGGCCCCATTGTGTACACCATTGTGTCGGAGATTGGGTCGACGCGGTTGCGCACGCAGACGGTGGTGCTGGGCCGGAGTGCTTACTATCTTGCAAACCTTGTTGGCGGGATCCTGCAACCGTATTTCATGAGCCCGACTGCGTGGAATGCTAAGGGGAAGACTGTGAGTAATTCTCCGTGCCGTCTATGCCCTCGTTTTCTGGTTTCCCTCAAACAGAAACTGACCTTGCCTTTTCATCACAGGCTTTCTTTTGGGGCGGCTTGTACGCCTTGACCACATTGTGGGGATTCCTTCGTCTTCCGGAGACGAAGGGTCGCACGTTTGAGGAGATGGATATCATGTTCCAGCAGCACGTGCCCGCGCGCAAGTTCGCATCTTATGTTATCAACGAGGATGACCGTTTCGTGGAGCATTGAAAGAATGTTGAGAGAGATAGGCAATGCTGGACTGTGCGAGAGCCGGGGACCTAGTTGTGTATGCCGGATAATCAGTGGGCCGTAACGATACCAAACATGACGAATTACACTCACTTCGGCTGCGAGGAAAGATTGTGTGGCACATTGCATTGGTGACTGGCCACAGCAGAGCGCAGACTAAATCACAAGTCGGTACCGTCATATGCTGCACTGTGGATGCCAAGTCCGGGTCCGGATCCCAAAATATTATCAAACAAACAGTCTCCTAGTCTTGTGTCCCATTTCGGCGATGGCGAGTGAGTGTGTCGAAGAGTGCGTCGATGGATCTCGGCAACATGGCTTGGACCAAGATACTACAGTAAGAGGCACACATTGACGGTGGGCGAATATAGAAAGAGATATTCAAAAGATCAAGAGAGAAGGAGGGTAGGGTTCCAGATACGACTTGGATTCAATTAAGGACAACAGATATCAGAACACTCAGAGAACCAATGGCGTGATTGGTCCAATATACCGTATTCTGTTATATGCTGTCAACGGTCAGCTCGCATCCACAGCCAGGCGAAGGAGCTAGCTACCTAGGTAGCACAGAGATACATACCACCTGGTATCAATTTCCCCGCACTGAATGCTCGCCTCGTCCAACTCCTACTCCATAGCATATTGCTAAAACCTTCTGCATAATCCGCCCAGGCATAGCCTGAGCGCATGATACACTCGAACGTGTCCACTCGGGCACCGTAGCCTACTCGTCTTTGACAACACGGTACATCCTCAATCCTTCGCAGTCTAGGCCATGCCATTGCCATCGTCTCCGTGATCTGATCCCGATACCTTGGTGCATGTACTCGGGTGTCCGGGCCACTGGCCTACGTTCCCTCGATCTAGCCCCAAAACTTTCGCCAAGGGTATTTGGTGCCTTACCGGCAGGGTCCTTTTCGTGGACGCTGGTTCAACTTGAGTTGGTTCGGAGGTGAGTCCCTAGTATTCCTCGTCGTCTTCAATGCTCGTCATGACTTTCTCCTTCCCCTTCCCCTTGCCCTTGCGGGAGGCACCTCTCGGAGGTGGCACATCCTCCTCTTCCTGCTCATCTTCCTCCGCCTGCCAGGCAGGCAGCTTGACCTGGAACTCAGGCGGATCACTGGCATCCGCAGCTCTCCGGACAACAAAGGCTAGCTCGGCATTGTTCTTTAAGCCCAAGCTGGTCGGGGTGTCGTCGGGCTGAATATCCAGGTTCCTGTATCCCTTCGCGGGGTGCGCGGCGTCTTCGAGCACGCCGTAGTCGATCTGGAGCTCCTCGTCTTTGGAGGGGACAGGCACGGGATCAACGGGGAGGTACTCTTCGATCTCCTCGCCGGTGATTGGATCGAGCTCTGGCTCGTTGGTCTGTGGGTCCAGTTTGAGGGTAGGCTCGGTCTTGGTGGCTAGGATGGGTTCGGCTCGGTCGTGCAGTGCTTCGATCAGCTCCTTGGTGATTGCGGAGAAGGGATCATTGGGCTCGACGAAGATGAAGAAGGTGTGGATTCCGTATTTGAAACGCAGGGAGATGGGAATACCAGGAGGGGTATCGTGGACTTTGACTTTCTTGGGAGGCTAAAGTGTATGTCTGGTAGTCAGTATACCTAGAAGCGAGACGCGTAAAGTGGTCGTGAGACGCGTCGCGGGGTCTTACCATTTCGATTGTAGCAAAGGTTGGTGGCCAGGTGAGTAGTGCGGGCTTATTATATCCGTGCGAATAGGTGATTGCGACGAGATCCAAGTTGCTTCAATGTCAAGTAGGCTCCTACCTAGGTAGATGTTTGTGCTGACAGCCCTGGAGGGAGTGAAGTATTTGCAGCAAAGATACTAGGCGTCAACTGGTAATAGCGGCAGGGGTAAGAGAAGGCTCGCGTCATTCCCGCAGCAGGGGTCAGGGGGTAAAAGACCTTGGACAGGGATCTGGAGCTAGGGCCTTCTGAAAACGCCCTCCCGAAAAGTCGAAGTATTTGTTGATGATTGATGATAGCCTCCTGCACCAAATCACGCATACAGTCCGCATTCCCGCGCCGCCTCAGCCTCGTCCAGACCCTCCGCCCCTTCTGACGCACTGGTATAACGCGCCAGAATGTTCGGACGATGGTCCCCGTCCTCAGAGGGGCTCGCTGCCGAAGAACAGGCAGCTCTGGACCAACATTACCTCGACACCTCGCGCCTGGGCATGGACCCAACGAAGAGAGTGATGCTTGCTGCGGGGATGTCGATGGCCGTGGGTGGATTCCTGGGAATCAGCCACGGCACCACCGTGTCTGGCATGAAGTTTCGCGCCGAGCACGCCCACAAATTGCCTACCACGCCGACTGGATGGTTCATGTACCACAAGAGCAAGAACTACACCATGGCCAGGGCCGGCTTGAACGAGGGCTTCAAGATGGGCTTGAAAATTTCTATCGTTACATCTTCCATGTTCCTTATTGAGGGCTTGTACGACGAGTATCGCCAGACCAAGGATTTTATCAACACCACTCTTGCCTCTGTGACCGTCGCTGGGGGCTTCAGTTTGTGGAGTATGTCTATGGCTTCCATGTTGATCTCTCGCTCTCTTTCGCTGCCATTTGGCTAATGATGGCGTCTTTTGCAGGCAGATTCAACCTTCCCACGGCCGCTCGAACCACAAAGACAGCTCTAATCGTTGGCCTCGCATACGGTGGCTTGCAGGATCTCGCCGGTGCACTCAGGGGCCGTCCCATTGGCTACATCGACTGGACTCGCAAGAAGCTAGGGCTTGGGATGAAAGAAAACGAATATGATGGCAAAGAGTCGGCTGCGCCTTGATGTGTCGCCTAGAATCAGCAGGCTAGGCCGTCCAGCACCAGAGTGTTGAAGCAAGCCGGTGCTTCATTTGCCCGTCACACACGGCTACTCTCGTAGGCCACGCCCTGTTCCGAGATAATGCACCTCGTGGTAGACGTGTGTTGGGAGGTTGCCTTTCAGCCGGCAGCAGCAGCGCTTCACGGCGCCCAACAACACGGATGGCGGTGGCCCTCCAATGTTAAGCAGCTGGACTTGGCTGGGTACCAGGATGATGGTTCAGTCGCAGTCCAGGTACGACCTCGACTGACAGAGCTCCGTCTTCGGACTGCGACTGTGGACTGCCAACGGCTTTTGAAGGCTGAAGAATGTCAACGTGGAGACAGACTATTTCCCGGACTCTAGGCTCCATCTAGCCTCCACCGTCCTTGCGTGGCTCACCAGCGCACACGGGTTTGGCGCCAGCTGTATACGAGACGTAGAGGCGCCACCAGGGGCAACTCTGTTCGACGCATGACAAACGAATCATATCCACTGGGCTTGAGCCGCAACCTTCCATCTTGGCCCAGTGAGAATAGGCTCATCGTCAGCCTCGATCCCCGCAAAGCATAGCTGCGACGCCGAGAGAGACCCACAATGAGCCGAAGCGTGCAAGCATCAGGCTCGAATCACAGGAGCAGCAGCAACATTACCCCGACGGGTCCCGCAGGCTCGCTTCGCCTTGCAGCTGCATATCCTCCGAGCACTTCCCCGCATTCTCAAGACCGTTGGTTATGCTGCTCATCAGTCCTACCTCACATACTCGACTGAAACGAGCGGCTTTGACATGGGCTGGATTATGAGAGAGCGAAAGTGAAGACTGCCTGTAAGCAGGCACAAAGAAAGGAATACAATTCCAATCAGTTCCCATTTGTCAATGGCCGGTTCACTAGTAAGACTAGCTCAGGAACGACGTCGGCTATCCGCGGCATTGGCTCATTCCAACATGACGACACGTGATGGTGCGATAAGCCTCGTCAAGGGATTGGCCTTGTTGCTGCAGTAGCGGCGGCGGGAGAACGCTCATTGAACAATGGCTGACTCTGGTCCGAGTGCCCGGAATCGGTCACCGCCAGTGTTGCTTCCACTGCAACTGGAGCGAGAGATAGCGTTGTCGGCGGGGAATCGTGCATTGCAGTGTGCAGCGGCTTAGACTTGGCCGAAACGGTCGACGTAGACCTACAGTATCTCGAACTATCAACCTACTTAGGGTTGGAAGTTGGGAATAATGCCCGCGGCCCATGCGGCACGTCGTTGCTGTCAAACTATGAATAGCAAGTTGCTATTGCGATCATCGGAGATAATGAAGCGTGTCTAGCCTTGTTATACTCTCATACAAGTAGGTTGACGTCCTCGCGTCTGACTTCATAGGTTGAATGGTTCAATATAAAGACTTGCATGTCTTCGTTGTCTGAATGCCAAAGCCTCGTCTATCTCCTATCCTCAACACTTTAACCTGTTCGACTTACCAAAAGGAGCGAATCGTTATTCCCATTAGCGTACCTGCTTGATTCAATATCGACCCCCTTGGTCACTTCACCTACTAAATCTCACGATGGCTTCAATGCGGTCTTCCCTCACATCCGCCACCATCAACGGCAGAATAGTGACTTCAGCCCCTTCCCTTAGAGGAAACACATTCGCCCCTTCCATGGTACCAGCGTCCGTGATGAAATTCCGTCCTCTGCGCCAACCACAATTCAACCGCATGTCCTCATCAGCCTCCTCAACGCCGACGTCTACCTCACGGTCCTTACACTCATCAACAACTACACGCCAAGCCGAGCCTGCACTAAGCCAATCCAATCACCACTTCTTCAAACCCGAACCAGACTCACCACCACCATCCTCTCAAGCAATGGCCACCACACCGCCCCTCTCTATCCTCCCCCTCCAAACCATCCTCCGATCCCTAGCAGTGACAACCCTCTCCTCCTCGCCGCTTCTCCTGCCACCTTCCCTAGCGGCAATGTCTCTCCTCGCGCACACGACCTCGCCCATCCTCAACCCGGACCACAATCCCCTGCTCCGCGGCCTCATCAAGCGCACCTTCTACGCGCAGTTCTGCGCCGGCGAGACCCCCTCTGAAGTCCGCGCCACTATCGCGTCCCTCAAGGGGCTGGGCTTCTCGGGCGTCATTCTGGGGTACGCACGCGAGGTCGTACTTACCGAGGCGCAGACGAAGGAGTTGGCGAGCTGTGGGTTGGAGGGAGATGTTGCGGAGGAGTGTGTGCGGAGTGAGGTGCTGCCGTGGAAGGAGGGCACGCTGGAGACGGTGCGGCTGGCTAGCGAGGGCGACTATGTCGCGCTGAAGTAAGTATTCCCTCTGATGCGTCTAGATGGCATCCACAGTCACAGCATCTGGAGTGCTCCCGCTAACATCACCACCCAGATTCACCGGCGCAGGCCGCCAAGCCCTCTGGACCCTGTCCCAGCGCCTCCCTCCCCCCACGGCACTCGCAACCGCCATCGACGAGATCTGCACCCTCGCCGCTGCCCGCGGCGTGCGCCTGCTCTTCGACGCCGAGCAGCAGGCCGTGCAGGCCGGCATCGACGACTGGACGCTGCACTACATGCGCAAGTTCAACACCTCCTCGGTGGTCATCTACGGCACGTACCAGGCGTACCTGAAAGCCACGCCGCGCGTCCTCGCCTCGCACCTCGAGATTGCGCGGCGAGAGGGGTTCGCGCTGGGCGTGAAGCTCGTCCGCGGCGCGTACTTGGGCAGCGATCCCCGCGAGCTGATTCACGATACGAAGGCGGACACGGACGCGTGTTATGACGGGATCGCGGAGGCGCTGTTGCGGCGGCGGTGGGAGGGCGGGCCGCTGGCGGCGTTTGCGCCGGCGGCCGAGAAGAAGGAGTTTCCCAGGGTGAGTATGGTGCTTGCGTCGCACAACGCGGAGACGGTGCGGCGCGCACGGGGTGTGCTTGCGGAGCAGGCTGCTGCTGCGGCGGCGGCGGCGGCGGCGACGGCGACGGAGAAGAAGAGCGGGGATGGGGATGGGGAGAGCACGGAGATTGCGTTTGCGCAGTTGCAGGGGATGGCAGACGAGGTGAGCTGCGAGATTCTGGCGAGCGGCGGCAGCAGCAAGAAGGCAACAGGAGGAGAGGGACTGGGAACAAGGGAGGAGATGAGGGCGTACAAGTACCTGGTCTGGGGCAGCACGGGCGAGTGCATGAAGTACTTGCTGCGCAGGGCGCAGGAGAACAAGGACGCAGTGCAGCGGACGCGGAGCGGACGCGATGCTATGCGTGCTGAGGTGTGGAGGCGGTGGAAGGGGGTTTTCGGGCTTGCTTGAGTGTCTTTGTCCTCCTTTCTTTATGAGGGGATGGGATGGGGGTGGGGGCGGATTTGTTTGCGATGAAGAAAGCAGTTTGGGGCCAGCCCATGTCGGTGTTTAAGCTGAGCGGGGCGTTTTCGGGGGTGCGAGGATGGCTTTGATGCTTGGTTTCTAGATTGATACCTACCCAGTATTAAGAGATGAATAGATAGCGTTCAGTCATCAGTGCGTTTCGCGGCTGGGAATCTAGTGCTGGGTGCCGAATATGGGCAGTGTGTTGCTTAACAAAGCGCACTTGGAATAACGATAGTGGAAGTGTACTCTGGATACCCTCTGAGGTGATTTTGTGGGTGACATGCATTGGCAACGGACACGAATGTTTCTGCACGCCCGCTCCAGACGTGCACACCAGTGCTGATCCCGGCTACGCGACATGCACTCTGCCTACTGCCCTGCTGTCGCGTCTCCTCCGCGATCAAGTTTTCTGCAGACATTGCTCTCCAGCGTTCAACACGCCTACCGGCAGATTGGCCTAGAATACCACCGAAGGCAATGTGGGTTTCTTCAAAGACAATCCCTGTCCAAATTGCTTTCGAAGCCCGTGACGCTGCATCCTCATGGCATCATCCTGGGCTAGAGTGTGCGCCATGATACCTCCGCTTTCAAAACACAACATACTCGCACCCTCAAAACCGCCCGCGTGCACCTCCACCTCCTTATCCAGACCCCGTAAATACAAGAACGCGGTGGTATCGCGTTGCCTGCCTAGCTGGCCTCAGTCGTTCAAGGGCGGATAAAGGTGTAGGCGGTCTCCTAGGTAGGTGGAGCATCGTGGAACTCGCTTGCTTGGTGAGTATATCCCGTCTCGCCTTGTCTTTGATCACCGACTCCTTGACCCGCGGGTCCTCTTTGCCCGCCTGGCTGGCCCCAGCCCTTGCGTAGGGGCGGATGAAGGCGTAGACGGCTTCCGAGGTAAATTGAGACATCGTGAACTCTTGCTCGTTTGGCAGGTGAACCATCATCTCCTATCTGCCAGGGGGGCAATTGTGGTAGGAGGGGGAGGCGGAGGAGGAAGAGGGGCAGGCGCGCGTGCGAAGGAGAAGGTTGTCGTATGCGAGCCATTGTTGGTATGAGTTGTTGCAGGTAGCGCATGAGAGACTGCCGGCCTATTATCGTCGTCACTGTCAAGCGTCAAGTCAATTAACTCGACGGACCTCTTGACTGACGTCCCAGCCATTGCATATTTGGTGGCGAAGCGAGATGGACCTGTTCTGTGCGGTTGGCGACGTCCCGCTGATTCTGTTGCAGCTTCCGGCAGTAATGGGGCCTGCCGTGCATACCAGCGGCTGACAAGAGAGTACGACCCTCTTACAGCTAGCGAGGCCGTGTCTGATCCATGAGGGGCCTGAATTGGCGCCTCCTTGCGCGATGACCAGGTGACGCTGCCGTAGACATAGTATGTACAGCTATTCAGGACAGCCGAGAAGTCTACACGCCTCGCAAAGCCATAGCCCCCAGAATGAGCATCTCCGACTCTTTCAGCTTGGCTTGCTCGTCCTTGATTGTGGTCAAGGAAGGCACGCTGAGCTTGTAGTATTTCCTGACTTTGGCCCAGTCGGTGACTTTGGCCAACTCATCGTCAGTGAAGGGCACGGCGGTGCCTTCCACAGTCTCTGAGAGATGCTTCCAGATGTCGTCCGCTGTCGGAGGCTGCGGGCGCTCGTCGGTGGGAAACGTGATTTTGACGACGATGATGTTCTTAACATCGGGGCCGATTCCATAGCGGCGGTATGCCTCCGAGATCTGTAGGGACAACATCATGTGATCAGTACGCGATGCTGGCAGCAGGACGGCAGGTGCCGGTGCGGATCCTGATGGACAGTGAGTGACTCACGTTGTTGCTAGCACTCAGCGCGTTGACCGTCTCAGCGTGGACGTTCGGCGACCGCAGCTTCCCGTCGACGAGCACAGAGAGGGCCTTGTACACAGCCGCGAGCAGGTGGAGTCGCGAGACGATGGAGGTCGCGTCGATGAAGGCGTACTCGAAGTCGGGATTGCGCGCCAACAGCTGCGACTGCAGGAAGCCGGCGTTGGAGACGTCCTTGAACAGGGCGACGTGCACGCTGTGTGAAGATGGCACGTGCTCGATCGCGACAGTCTCGAGGAGAGACATGGTTCTGTGACCTGGAGGGTGTTGTTGCTTGAGAGAGTGTGTGTCGTGGGATTAGATTGAAGAAGCGCTAACTTTTCTGGAGGCCGGGGGGGCCGGGGGTGGGGGCCGGGTTTGGGTCGGCTGAAGACACCTGGTTGAGCTCAGTGCCCTGCCAGGCGGAGAAGAGACGAGGCAGAGTTATTCAGCATTAACTAGAACAAGTTCTGTTTGCTTTTTGCGGTAAGATGCCGGCAGTGAAACATTGCGGAAGGATTTTGAGTGGTTCTTTCCTCCCGGATGGAATTCCGAAGTCACCGTGTTCGCTGTTCGGGCCGACCCCCGTGCCAAGCCTCCGCGCCGTTCCGACGTCTGAATTCCGCTCCGGGCCTTCCCGCTATATCTAACGTCTATTAGGTACTAACGTCACCCGCCTGAACATCTGAGCATTGATTCTGTTGTTCTATACCATGTCACTGTACCGAATACACACAGGTGGAAGCTAGACTTTTAGTTCATATCTGGCACATTTGGAGCATCATGACTGCGTTTCCTACTTACTACTTACTACAGTAGGTGCATGAATTCATATTTCCACTTATTCCGTCGGCACCGCGCCGTCACCGGCCGACGGCAACAAGTGCGGAGGCTTGGTATGATTGGGCAGCAAGCATCCACCCTCCTAGTGCACCTCTCGAGTGGAGGTCATCGTATTCGCAAAGTTTCTGAGGTGACATCGCCCCAGATCTGTCACTCTTGTGAAGTTGTGGATAGTTTCAAAGACGCGCGCGTTGAAATACCTATATCATTGGGTGTTTATGGGATCTGCGAACCCTGGCGTACTACACTGATGCGAGCAATTAATACAAATTCCACGGGTAGGGCTGATCCTCGACAAGGTTCACCCATCAACCCTGAAATGTGACAGACATCAGCTCGAGCATGAAGTAACAACCTTGTAAACCTAAGGCTGATCGAGGATTCCGAACGGGATGCTCTGAAGGCCATCAGGATCTCTACGCATGGCAAGTTTCATGTTGCACTTGATAAGAGAGCATGTGTTTGCTTAGAATCTCTAACAGTCATATGGAACTTCTGATATTGATGTCACACACAGCAGAGCACATCTTCTGCAATGCAGATAATGCGTGAAGGAACGACGCGCGGTAAAATGTAGAGGATACCCAGTAAACGAGTTCGGTCAAGGACCGCCCCGGACCTGTTGGGTCAGATATATTTCATGGACCGCTAGAGCTCTTGGCTTCCAGATAGAACTCTGTCTAAACAGACTTCTACGAGTTGTCGCGCACATCTCGGGGATGTAGGATGATGCAAGTCACATCAACGACAAGTCCACCGTATTCGCAGCCACAAACACTAGACACGCAGACAAAAGTAAAAACAGGAACGAAGTCGGAGAACATCGCATACAAAGACGGTGAATGACAAAAAGCTGAACGAAAGCCACCACTTGCAACGTTCAAAGGCCTTCACCCGCCCGCCTCTGCCTGGACTTGGGCTTTTGAGACCTTCGGATTCGAGAGAAGACCTTAGTCCTGGGTCAACTGGCCCTTCGCAACACGATACACTCGTGGTGTCAGGAGCGAGAAAATACAAGTCGTATGTTGGCAGCGTGCCCAGGTGGGTTGTGTTGATTTGCTAGGCTGGAGTGAACGCATTCCTGACTTCCTCGATCACTTGTCGTGACGCAGATGGCCGCATCATCGGAGAGACTAGGAACTGGATGATGGATCAGCCAAATAACATAGAGACCTCGGGAGTATGGTCAAGTCTCTGTTGAGCCGGCATGGTCGATTAGACCAAATAGTAAGCCATAACGCCCGCTAGGCAATGGTGCAGTTCCTGGTTTACACTCCGGCACTGCCGCGCGCCCAGGCAAAAGGTGGCATGTTCGGCATCCCCCAAGGCCTGGTCTCGAATTCTGTACGCTCTTGGCTGATTCCAATTACGCGTTTGTTTGATGTAAAAGTTGGTGACCAGTTCGTCCATGCTGCCATGTAGTGTCTCTTCGCCCGGTCTTGCGTAGATTGGATCCCATGTCGGTGACAAGATCCACAGCAGAGTTGGGATGATCAGCTCGGTTCTCGACCTCTCTTCTCGCTTATTTGAAAAGCTGTTGGTTTCCCGCAAGCATTTCCGTAACAGGACTTGGGCTGCAATTGCGTACTGACTCTATTGAGATAGCCAACGACATCAGCGAAGCACGACAAGGAGTAAAGGGCGCGATCCACAGGTACTCAGGTAGGGTCCATCGAAGGGCATCGCTTGAATCGCAAGACCCGGATTTGCAAAATCTTCGGACAGCTGTCTTGTCTTCAAAACGTGAAGCTGTCTATCACATTTCGCTCTGGTCCGCCTGCTGGTGACACGGACGTTCCTTCGACGAATGAGCTTGGCTGACTTCCTCCCACTCGAATATGCTGCATTCGCTTTCAAGCTGTTTTAAATTGTTGGTCCGGAATTTCACCGGTCGTAAATCAGATGCTGCGCCATCTTGCGCGCACACTGAGCATCGTCGAAAGTGAAGTCGAAGTCGTAGCGAGAATCGGGCTCTTGGACGGCTGGCCGTTGCAGCAGCGAGTGCTCGAAAATTTAGATCAGACCATCAGATGCTGGTACCATGGCGAAGCTCTCTCGTCAATCGAATGCCCGCACTCATAACTAGATAGAACACGAGTCCCAGCCCCCTATGCCTGAAAAAGCAGGTGGCACAAAGCAGTCGAGTCATGAAGCGTTCTGGAAAACTTGCTGTAGATCATCCGAAGAATCTCCAGAGAAGCTTGTGAGACTTTAGAAATTTGGAATTCGAAGATGGGCTGTCTTGCAGTGCATGCTAGGCTGGGATCGTCTGGGCAATGTGGCATTGTGCGAATCACTCCTCCGTGCGCCTGCACAATTGAGAATTTGTGCAACTTATGCAAAATATTTGTCATCCTACTGACGTCGCCATTGCGATGGGCGCCAGCACAAAACAATGCCTTCGGCCGAGTGCCGCCGGCGCTCCCAGCGACGCGTGGGAGCGGACCGGAAAACCCGTGGCGGTTCCAAGTTCTAAGCTGCATCAGATCCGGATCTGTGTCCAGGGACTCCAGAAATCAGATCGACGTGAGCTGTGTCCTGAGATCAAATTTCGCAAAGGCAGTCATCGTAAAAAGCAAAGGAGATGCCCAGTTCTTTGCGGGACATTCATTTGCGCTCGAGCACAGTAGGTACTTGGGGGTGGCAGCTGGAAGTAAAGCCAGCTTGAGCCCTGGTGTACCTATCTAGGGAGGCCCTGCTGCTCGGGCCTGTCAGCTTGTCCACCCAAGAGGGCCCGGTCTTGTCGTCGGCCTTGCTTTCGTTGGCACGGAAGCTCGAGCTCAGGTGTCCAGGGACAAGGTGTTGGGAGGCGCGATCTGACGGCAACTCTAGCTGTGCAAGCTGATTAGAAATCATGAATGCATTTCATGCTTGTGGAAACTCTTCAAATATCAACTAGATCCCAGTCAATCAAACATACGATCTTCTGCGGCAATTTTGAGTCGTGAGAAGTGCGTACTAGACCTAGGTAGGTAGTTCATTTGTTCAAGCCAAGGATCACAGTCTCGACTCTTCAGCGATGTTCATCACAAACTCTGCCTACCCGCCTACGTTTTTACTCCTTCTTTTGTTTTTACAGAATTCCCAAAGCGGGGGCCGCAATGTTACTGTATTGAGCTAGGTTGTAGAGTAATGCCGCCGGGCATAAGTCGAAACTGAGGAGCTTTCACAAGGGGCTCGCCCATGACCGTCTTTGGCCCTTGTTGAGTACCGTCCCAGGGATTCATATTCCCCTGGAAAATGTAACCTCGGCGATCGCCGCAAACCTGTCCCAAGCAAAAATACAGATTCTAGTGACCGTAGGCGGGTGCCCTGCCTGGACGCCTGAGTATCATTCTACCGGATCACCGCCCTCAGTAATCTCATGTAAACGACAATAGATTCGAAGACATCATCAGGAGGAATCTGAATATGTGAGACAGCTACTGAGAACACTGAGGTACAGTCCACGGTCTTCCAATGCTGATGCCAAAGTTCTCACTTGCAGGGACACTAGCTGTTTCCACAGCACCGTTATGAAAACCGTTAGACATCGCAGAACACCAGGAGGGTCACTGGGATTTTTTCCCCAATGTTCTCGTGGGCCCTCTTCTTTTCTCATTGCTACACTGCCTCTTAGTTTTTTTTCTTTCTCTTTTTTTGGTATCGATGATGCTACCTAGGTATGAAGTAGTAGTGGACGAAAATAGGACTTCGAGACAAACTTGTTCGCTGGTTTCTTCCGCAACTTTAGGAGCTTGGCCCTAGCATGTCGCGTGGCTGATATCAGAGGGGTTTTATGCCTGAGTTCCAAGGTTTTATGTACAAAGTACCCATAGTACGGAGCAGCTATGTGCTGCACATACCTTCGTTTTGTACCAACTTCACAACACAGTGCTTAAATTCAATGGCGGCCAACAGATCTGATCTTGATGCTGAATGTCGGATCGACCAACCGGCTGCCAACCGGAGGGTCAGGCCCACTTTTGTCCCTCTCTCCTCCCCCTGGACACCTACTCGAGCCCAGCTGCCAGGCGGCAGGCCGGACTGAACCGACTTAGCCACGGCCCACGAGTCTGGGTCGATATTTGCCGGCATAAGCTTTAGCCGAGTCCGAGATCTTGAAGCCTGACACGTCGAGTTGTGCAGCTCCGGGTCTGCTGCTTCACAAAATGCTAAAAGGCGTATTTACTCCTGTCTGACGGTTTGCAGCTTGCTAGGAAATCGCCTAGGTAGGCTGGAGGGCTGTTGCAAATGCATTTGGTGCGTTGATGAAGTTCTTTGTTTTATGAGCATGGTGGTGCCGAACGGCATCAAGCTTTGGGAGGGATCATATATCGAAAGGAAACTCAAAAAGGCCGATTTGTTACCAAGATTTCGAGGTCGCGAATCTTGGTCCCAGAGACTGGGAATTATGACAGCATGCACGGGAAAAGCCGGTACTAGGGGCTTATGTCCGTTATGGAATATGGATACATCTCCAGGACTGATTCGTCGAGATCTACAACTGCAACACACCGCTGAAAGGAAGGAATGGGCTTGAAAGTGCCTTTCGCATGTTTCGCTCCTTTAGGAATTGCCAGCTGCCTGGCTGTGACCTTGGCAGGCTGTGAAGTTTGAGTTGTTTTTGGTAGCTGTCAATATGAATATCCATGGCGCCTCGTACCTCGTTTATACTTCGAGTCAATATCAAAACGTCAAGGTATATCAGACCCGACGAACCGGGAATGTAACCAAGGCTTGGTGACATTTCATTTACCCCGGATGTGGTCCACACAACGTTTCACAGGCTCGATTCTGACAGGACTTTGACAGGCAATGACAGCTGGACTTCATGGCCTGTCCTTGCACATATTTGCCGCATTTATTAGCAATTTTGGGGTTCTATTGACTTTATCGACATCAGGGAATAGGCTTAGCAGAAATTCCATGATCATCATGAATTCTTGAGCTGATCACCATCGCGGCCCGAGTTGCCGTCGGCAGGGCCGGCGGCTCAGTACCCGTGTGATGACTGGGCAATGCATGGCCACCTGAGACGCAGCTTACGAAGTATGCCCAGCTACGGATAGATGTTTACGGAAAGCAGCCTTGGCAAGTTTCCTTTCAAATAGCCGTCACAAGCATTTGTTTGGTATGATGTGGTATGCTTTGACAGGTAGACATGCCTATTGTAAGGGGCACCGGTGGCTGTGACCTGTCCCCTTCAAACTGCAACAGCTTGGACACCCTGTCCGCCAACCCCTGCCCCCTCCCGCCTGTCTCAGCCTTACAACTTGCAAATGGTACAAACAGTACAAATAGTGTTAGAAACAAAGGATGGAGGATACGACCGGGCGGAGTGCCAAGATCGCCGGGGCCCGGGAGGTGACCGGCAGGTGCTCAGTGCTACCAGCAAGGCTTGAACGGAGGACTGAAAAGGCATTCCCATGCGGGAATATCGTATTGTGGTACTGCAATCTAAAAGAAATGCATGGCGAGACCCGTTTTCTGGGGTTGCGGCCGGCTCCCGGCAGTGTACTGTATGTTTACACAGTACTGTACTCCATACTGGATTGCACAACAACTATCAATGTACCAAATCTATGTTGTGTGCTACGAAGTCCTGAGCCCAGGTTCCCTTGTGAAGACTGATGATCCACTCTCATGGCTCATTGCAGTCAACGAGCAAATGACTTGTTGGAATCTGCAAAGCGTAATGATAAGCACAAAACAATTCTCCTCCTCAGACCGCCATCCTTTCAAAGTCCTCCCACTGGCAGCATTCAGGGCCGCACGACACCCACGTATGGTTTTCCCCTACCTTGACGAGTCCCGAAAGTCGTACACGTGGCATATGCCCGGTACTTTCTACCGTTGCTCTCGCCCGAAGTTCATACCTGATCTCTTGATGCCAGCTGCAGCCAAACTGGCCGTTCAATGTTTGGCTTTTCTGCACTCACCAAGTGCCCATGGTTGCATGGCTCTCACGGGCCATCACGCAGCGGTGGACGATGCCGGGAAGATACTGCCGTCAATGGTCGCCGATCGAAATCCACAGATTCCGGGAGTCTGGAGTCGGTGGATTCAGTGAGATGGTGCAATCACACAAGCTGACCCACCGACTGCCCCGGTCCCCCCCCCCCCCAAGATCGGGTAAGCAGAAAAAAAAAAGAATCCACACCACAGCCGCGGTGCGCCTGCGGCTAGCCACATAGCACAGTGTACAAAGTACTAGACGTGTGACCATCCTCTGCCCACTGCTGCCCGCCCACACTCGTCTTTTCGGCCTGTCTTGCGAGTGCGACGAGGAGAGACCTCCAATTGATTGTTCTTTTCTTAGCACGGGCCACTGTGCACAGCATTCCATTCTGGGCATGCAGCTCATTGTGAATCGGGGCTAAATCCCGCGCGACGACTAGGGGCACATAAGGGGTGCAGTGCAGTGCAGATGCCCTACACACACACACACACACTTACACACACACACAGTATGTCAATGAAGCTCATTGTGGGATTTTTAATACCAGACCATTTTCTCGAGGCGTTCTAGTCCTCAAGAAACTCCCCTTGTACCCCCTGAACAAGCCTGTGAAAGATAATAGGCCATCATAGGCCAGCTCCATAAGTGATTGACGTGCCGAGCCCACCGGCCAGTCACCTAGACTCTTTTCCCCAGTTCTGGTTTTTGCGCCCGGCCTCCTCCGCCCATCGATCATTTTTCTCATGGATCTTACCCTACTTGGTTTTTCTTTTTCTTCCCTACGTGTAATTTTCCGAAGATAACCCGTTTTGGAAACCCAAATGTCGAGCATCTTGACATTGTCTTCGTCGCACAGTGTATGCCACTGACCACAGGCCGCCAGCTAGCTGATGAAGAGAGAGCCAAGAATCTGTGTTTTGTACAACCTCCCGCAAATTTGCATTGGTCTGCACATTTTCCTCTTGCAATCGTATTGGTTGAACTCAAACTTCAGTCCTACAATACTTTGCGCCGCAGCGTCGGGCTTTTCCATACTTGTACTTGCAAGACATCGCCCCCAGATACACCATCGAGACACCTCATTCGCCAACCCGGAAACAACCTTTTTTCTACTTTTACGTTCCTCTACATACTACCCACAGTAGTAGACAGAAGACTCGTGGGAATCCTTGGTGACCGCTTTAAGGGACCACCCTGGAGAGCCAGCCACTAGGTCACAAGGTGCATTACTACGTCTATTGAACCTTCCAAAGCGGCACGCCACTTCATATCACACCGTTCACTATTAATTCTTGCAAAACACCCTCACCTTGCGGAAAGATCCGTCATACGAACCATTGGATTGCATCAACAAAGGTCCGAATTGTTTGGGGGCTAGTGAAGGATTCCGGTTCCGCGGTATATACCCTTTCGCCCACAATGCCAGGTGGACGTCCTCCGAAGCGTCCTGGTGATGGCCTGGACTCTTCTTTGGACCACCCGTCTGGAGCTTCAAGGCAGAAGGTGCCTCGAGTTGAAAAAAGCCCAGACGACTTTTCGGCTGCTGTGAAGAATAAACTGCAGTCGTATTCACGAACTGGTCAGGCCTGCGACCGCTGTAAGGTATGTATTCGCTCCCATCATGTCGTCGCCCTCTTGTTCTTGTCAGTTGTTACGGGCATTTACGCGGGCTTGGCTCCCCTGGTATCAAGTCCGCGTGGTGATTCGGTGATTTGTTAGGCGAGCTCGAAGCACGACGTCTTTGTCACTCGGCTACTACCATAAGCCTCGGAAGCTTGAGTCGAGAAGAAACATGTCGTGACTACGAAACACGATCTCGCTGAAGTCCACTTCAACGTCACAACCCCGAACTTCACCCCTGTGTGGCCGCCCCGGATGGCTAATTCTGTTGGTGGCGCAACCTAGGTTCGCAAAATCCGCTGCGATGCGCTTCCGGATGGCTGTACGCACTGCACACAACAAAATCTGGACTGCAATGTCACCGACCGAGTGACAGGTCGCACGGAGCGGCGAGGCTACCTGGCGCAGCTCGAGCGCGAGCAAAATGCGTTAATGACGCATATCCAGGACCTCGAGGAGCTCCTCGAGCAAAAGGGCGTGCAGGTCAGGCAGCGGCAGCCCAACTCGAACTTTGGAGCGGGGAACCAGTTCGACCTCGAAAATGATGCGAAAGTACCGTGGACCCGATTCCGATCTCTGTGGATCGTGGATCGCGACCACCCTCAGGCTGGAGGATACGAGGGCGGCGAGCCCTCGGGCCTGATGTCCGGACGACCTTCGCCCGCGCCGTTGCCATCCATGGGTGCGAGGCAACCTGCGACTGGCACCCATTTGGGGGTTTTCAAGGACAACTCGCCCCTAAGCAGTATCCATGGTACCAAGTTATCGATCCTCGGGACTACGATAGACATCACTTCCTTCGATGCTCCGGACCTGGACGGACCTCCTGCTGGAACCGCCAACTCGACGCCCATTTTCAACAAGTCTCTCCACTCCTTTTACAACTCGATCGTCAGGGTCAACCCACCGATAGAAGCGCCTTTGCCTTCTCGAGAGGACGCGTTCAGCTATTCGGAGTGGTACTTTTGTATGGTTGGCGCTTTCATCCCACTGCTCCACAAACCCACATACTTTGCTTTGGTAAATACCTACTATCTAGTCTATTTTCTGCAATTTATTTGGACGATCTCCTAATGTATTTGCTCTTCCTGCTAGCTCACCCGACTCTACGACGACCGCGACTTCAAGCCAACGGCAGCAGAACAAGCCATTGTCCATATGGTGTTCGCAATTATGTACTACCAATTTGGCGTCCGAAATAGCGACTCTCCCGAAAGGAAGGCCCAGCTGAACGACCTCTCGAACAAGCACTACCACTGGAGTGTTCAAAGAATCTACGAGCTTGCGAGCGACTCATCTCTAGCCGCGGTACAGGCTTTGACCCTCCTCGCCGTCCACTGTCGCGCATTTCCCAAACCTGGCCCGGTATGGCTCATGTCGTGCTTGACATGGAACAAGGCGATCGAGTTGAACCTCCACCGGGCGTCCCTGAAGCCAGGCGAGCCGACAAACCTGGACAACGAGATGCGGAAAAGGACGTGGTGGTCCTTGCACATGATTGTTATCATGCTGCATGGTCGTCTCGGGAAGCCCATGCCAATCAGGTCGGAGGACATTGATGTGGAATTCCCGGAGATGATTTCCGACGAACTTTTAACCGAGGACGGAATCATAGAGTCCCCGCACCAGGTGGTGCCATACTGGCTGGTAGCTGCCGAGGCGTTCAAACTCGCAGTCCTATTCATGGATATGTGGAACGAAGGCCATGCTGTGCGCCAGGCGTCAAAGACATATATCGAGTGCGTACATCGACTAGAGCGCAGGTGCCGCAAGTTCCAGCGGGGACTCCCCGACGAGCTGAACTTTGAAAAGTGCAAGGCGCCGGACCGAGTTATGACGGTCTATCTGGAGGCGTCTGTGTGGGAATTCCTGCTGTGTCTCCGGCATCCGTCCCGGTGTGCTACGACAGATCCGACTGTCATCGCCGAGAATGCTAGGGTCTGCGAGGAGGCTGCGAAGAAGATTCTGGAGCTGGCGAATCACTTGTCGAAATTGAAGTCCCTCGACACCACGTGGTATCAAATGGCTGTCTACGTCGCAGCTATTTTCACGCTGCTGTCATATCGGTGGGAGAGACGTGCGGAGACTACTCCGTCAGATCTCGCGGAGCTCAAGGAGTACATGAATATTGGGTTGACTGTCGTCAATGATATCTTCAGGCAGATCGGTATGTGCATCAAAGTTCATTTAACGATATTTGACGGTCGACTGACACCCAAACACAGCTTTAGCTGGCGCAGCGAGCCCCGATGGTCGAGTAATGGCCCAAATCACAGCAGTCATCGATCGGACAGTAGCCGGCATCGAACAAGACATGATCGCCCACCAAAGAGCCAGCCGCACATCCACGCCGCAATACGTACCGCAGCAGCTCCCCAGCAGGCCCCATAACCTCAAACACGACGATTACGCCTCCGCCAGCAGACAAAGCCGCGCCCCGCGATCCGCCTCCGGAACACCAACACCGATGGCCAACGGCTCCGAGCAACTGCCACCCCACCGCTACCCCGGTGTCCAAAGCGCCCCTTACTACACCTCCCCGCTGACGCACATCAGCACCGCATACGCACACTTGGGCTACCCGGAGCTGGGAAGCTCCGTCGCGGCGGCCCCCGTCACCACCAGCGCGCCCGCGTCGTACACGGCCCTCGCAGACGACGCCCACCACCACCACCACCACCAACAACAACAATACCACCTCTACGCAAGCTCCGCCGCCGCCGCGGCCACAGCCTCGCAGATGGTCCCGCACAGCACCCCCGTGAGCTCGCCCGCGTCCTCTGCCACCGGCGCGCACAACAGCCAGATGGTGTCGTACACCACGCAGCCGCCGCCTGGACCCGGTCCCCCGGGACACCACCACGGTCACCAGCAGCAGGCCCAGCACCATCAGCAGCAGCATCACCCGCAGCAGCAGCAACAACAACAACAGCAACAGCAACAGCAACAACAGCAACAGCAGCAGCCGACGAGCGGAGGCCACCACTGGATGACGGTGCAGAACGGAGGCAACACCTGGAACGAGTGGACGAGTGCGATGGTAGATCCGTCGACGCAGGACCGGTATAGTGCGAATGCATTGTTGACGCTGGGGAGTGGACAGAGGGGCGGCCCGGGCGATGCCGGGAGTGGCGAGATGGGCGTGGGCGGGCCGGGGGTGCCGCAGGGGCCGTCGGGGCAGTGGCCGCTGCTGATCTTCCACCCTCCGAGCGCTTCTGGGGCGTGATCCAGTCTGCTCATTTAGGGGAGCTTGTGAAATATGAGGACCACAGAAGCTGGGAAGAGAGAGGAGGTGGCATGCTGTTGTATTACCTGTGGGATCTTGACTCTTTGAGTCAGCTTGGGTGCGTTCATAAGGAGTACTGTACAGTGTTCAACATAGCGGCTGGGGCCCTGTACGAGCACTGCACGGAGGCGAAAAGCCGTAGTATCTCGGTTGCATTGTACTGGCTTGCTTTTCAAACACATTAGCGTTTCTTTGCCAAGATACCCTGGGGTGAAGACGTTGGATCTCGTAGAGACGAGGAAAGGAAAAAAGGTCAGTATGGGGACCTGAATGGTCTCAAAAAGCACTTTCGTGTTCGAAACGGATGCTCTTTCGAACTCATACCCCCATATATATAATTAATTCCAGCACCTGGTTTTTTGAATCGTAAATGATAATTTCCGCGCACGGTACGAGACTCCTCGCGACCACGCCTTGTTGGGTTTGCCCCGGTTTCCCGATTAGGAAACCATGATCCTTTTGATATGTCACGGAAATAGTAAGCACCGTTGTGGGTATATAGCACTGCGAGGAACGGCACGGAGGTAAAAGAAATTCGGCATTTCCGGCTGTGCCACTGGAAGAGTTCTTTTTGGTGAGCATCGCGTGGACTATATACTGGGAGGCGGTCCTGTGGGAAACAATACTTAGTCTTGGATCTGTACACGAATCCATCACTGTTTTGATCCCCCATACTTCAACACGCCTAGTACTCCACGCATACACTAGGCATTTCATGCGGTAGGAAGATGCTGCGATTGGCAAGGCTGCAATGTTGCCAGGAGGCAAGCACAACCCCTTTCTGGGCGAACGCAACAGGAGCTGACCATTTCTTATTACTCCTGTTTCCGGAAGAAACATGTATAATTCACAGTATTCGGTCCTGGACGCACAAAATCCTGATTGGTCAAAATTCTCTCGATCCCCTGAGGGGTAGACCAAGCGCCTAAGAAGATACATTCTATCTGCACAATCTCGGTGTCAGTCTTGGGCTTCTCTGGATGTGGCAGTCTACATGTCTGGATTCATCCTACTTTAGAGTTGACTAGAACG